>VXBU01016445.1:0-10212 GCA_013400315.1 Bombycilla garrulus | reverse complement strand
GAGGGTTCTGCCTTTCCCAGCAGATACCTGTCTCAACCTAAGACATGCTCTCATAAAATCCATTGTTCAAATGTACACCCTTTATTTTCTATTCTTCAGGATCGTAGAACCCCAGCAAGTGCTCTGAGAGTTGATACAAACAATGTAATTTTGACATGTTTCAGCTAATAGTTCAGGAGATGTGATTTTTTGCAGTTGGGCCCCCCAGGTTTCTAATCTTTAAAATGCTTCTTGTTGGAACCCAGGGGGTTCCTGTGGCATCTCAAAATGATCCAAACTCTGGTCAGGAGGCTTTTCAGCCTTGCCAGAGGTGTCGGAGAACTTGGGNTCTTCTTCTTCTTCCTAACCTCCATCTTCTTGGTGATGGTGGCACTTTTGGATTGGTTTGTCAGAGAGTTGGACAATGTAATGTAAGGGTCACGGACTGGAAATTAATGGTAAACATTGAATACGTAGTTGATAGTATAAAGGAATAGAGCTGACCCGGGGTGGACACAGTGTGAGTAGACAGACAGTGTGGCTCGATCTCCCTTGCAAGACACAGTGTGCAAGGCAGACAGTGTACAGGACAGTCTGTCTCGATCTCCCTTGCAGGGCAGAGAGTGTGCAGGGCACAGTGTGTCTCTGAAAGTTTTGCTGTGTTGACCTCGGCAGGGCAGAGAAATCTACTTTTGATAAGGAACTAATAAACTGCCTTGAGAACACGAACTAAGGACTCCAGAGTGCTTCTTCGGCTCAGACGGCTGGGAGAAAAGGACTTTTGTACACTGCTAGAGAACCCGGGATGGGGAAGTCTCTGGCACTTCTCTTTCAAATGCAGTATGTCTTTTATATGCCCATTTCAGAGGTTAAAGCTGGGGGGGGCCACGATGGACAGACAATGGACAGATGGAAGAGGAATAATTTCTAAATATGCAGCAAGAGTAATACTGAAGGGCTCTGCAAAGAAGATGTACATTTTAAGCTCTTAATGATTTCATGCACACAACTGTGTGCTTGTTTATACCCACATTTTTAATTGTGTTTGATATTTATGAAGCTTGAAAATAGTAAGTTTGCACGCTTTTCTAAGTATATTTTTGTTCCACTAAGACAGTTTAAAAGTATTTTTTGTTGAAAGACATCTAGTTTTATTGACATTTTTCTTTAGACAGATAAGTGGAAGGAGTAAAGGTAAGGTGGGAAAATTATTTATTTTATTATATAAGTCAATTTGGGATTTGATTTTTCACATGACACTTAGAAGATGTTTGAATACTATATGGATTTGTATGAAGAATAAATGTAGAGATGTATGAAACGCAGGATTTTATTGGTCTATAACTTATATCAGGGGCAAAGTGGAAAAACAGTAAAAGAATAAAACAGCTGATGGTTCTTTTCACTGCTGTTTACACTGAATTTGAACCATATATTTAGTTCAGACTGATGCCTTGAATTTTCTGAAAGCAACAGTTTCTGCCATGTCTTATTGTGATATAAAGGCTCAGTGTGATTAAGAACAAGACCAGAACACATATGGGGAAAAACTACCATGCTTTTCACTTGAAAAACAGTGTTATGCTTATAGCCATTAGTTTCTCAATTACTGTGGAATGGACTGTGCTGTGCATTGTCCTTGAAGACTAGTAATGATACCTGGACTTTATTCCAGAGAATTCATGAATATGTGTATACACATGCACACTTCTGTTGATGGCAGCCATGAAAACTCAGTTTTTATCTGAGCATTTTGTTTCCATCTGTGGTCAGGTGTGTATTGTTGCCTTTCAGAAACCATGGACATACATGGGCTGAACAGAGGAAGGGAGAGAGAAAATAAGCTTTTTATTTCAATGGGCAGTAAGGGAGATAATGGAATGAAGCATAAGCTATTGTAGTAAGTGAATACATTTTAGTTTGAAAGAAGTGTACAACTTGATTTATTTCAGTTCTTCTTGTTGCGTAATTTAATCTCAGTGGCTGGAATAGCATATTTCGCAAGCAAATGGTTAATATTTATGTCTGCTATCAGACTGATGTAAATAGATTGTGAAAGGCTTTTTATTAGAATTTTAATTGTACACAGCTGGCTTATGAGGATAATTTGAAAATTTTCATAACTTCTTAAAACTATAGCAATATATCTACACATGATATATAACCATATACCATTTAGTGGATTATATACAGTGCAGTCTTTCCATAAGTTGCCTGAGGAAACTCAACAGTCTTAAGACAGTTATCACACTTTGATTCCTACTATGTTTTAAACCCTCAACTTCACCTGTTTTTGTGGTTAAGTCCAGCTCATGTTGAGGAGTCTTCCGATTGACTTCAATGGGAGATGAAGAAAACCTAAACACACAAAAAATGGAATAATTAAAAACAAGGCTGTTTTCCTGCGATCAACCATATACCTAATTATAAGCACCTGTTGACTTCATGGTGAACAGATGCTAAAAGCTACACATGTGAATGCTTGTAGCATGGGAGTCTAATGAGAAATCTTCATTGTCCCAGTTAAGTGTAATATAAGATTTTTACGCTGGCAAGTTTCCAGTGTACACTCGTGGTAAGTCTTGTAAAAAATCACACCATTTCAGTTTGCAAAAGTAAAGATAGTTGCAAGAAAAATGAGCTCAAAAGAAAGACTTGACAATTTTCTACAGTAGTGCAGTAGTTTATTAAATTAGATGTGTGAATTCTCCATGGATTCAAAACAATAAACTGCCATTTTACATTCCTTCTTTTGTAAAAGTTCTTAAAAGTTTTTTTCCCTCTTCACTATTTCATACGTTCTTATTAATGCTTCAGTGTTTACAGTAAGGATTAAACATCCTTTTCATTTTTATTAGCAAGTTTCCCTACTTGTGTTGAATCTTGTTTTGATTTGAGATTTTGTTGGAGTTTCCAGATTTGTTCTGTTTTTTTTCCTTAGTTTTATAAATCAAATCAGTTTCTGAAGATGAAAATGTGCATCAGCTCTCTTGTACATATTTTTTGCAGTGCCTAAACTCTCTTGTATTATTGTTCTGTAAAAAAGCTGAATAGGAATTATTATAAAGTATTGGGAAAAGTATAGTACTGTATTTGTAACAATATTGTTCCTTGTAAACACTGAACTTGGTGATCTCTCTCTTCATATAGATAAATGAGCCTAGCATCTGGTCCTGCACACCTGAATGTAATTCCTCTCATGTTTTTGTCATAGGTTTTTGACCCTTTCACTGTAATGGAGCTGCAATGGTTTCATTGGTGGGGGGGAGTGGAAGTTAGGGTTAAGGGGGAGTTTGCCATTTATTTTGTTGTCATATATTTACTGTGCTGCATTCCTTTATTTAGCAAAGCACTTATGTCTACAAGAATTGCAACAATAAAATACAGATCAAAAATACCTCATACAAGGCTGCTTGCTGATAATTTAGGAAGTGACTTGCCAAAATTGAATTAATGTATGCTAACAAGATGTTTCTTCTGCTACTTAGTTTGCAGTAATGTTTATGTGCATCTGCAGAATCAAATGCATAATATTAACTATTTAAAACAGCATTATTTTGTGGTAATAAATGACACAACTGCATCTATATTATATCAATTACTTAGCAAAGGTTTGGTTCCAGCTTTCATTTTTAATTCCTCACATGTGTGGATCTTTCCATAAATATGTTCACTATTTAAATATTCAAAGCATATAGCAAAAAAAGTTATTTCACTGTCTAATAATTATATTTTTCACTTAGAAAACTGCATGGTGGGTTGACTCCAGCCAGCAACAAAATACCCACCCAGACTCTTGCTCATTCCCCTCTCCTGTGGGATGGGGAGAAAACAGAAGGAAGTCAGGAAGACTCATGGATTGAGATAACAACAGTTTAATAGGGAAAGCAAAATCTGCAGGCTCAAGTAAAGCAAATAGAGGAATTTATTCACTACTTCCCTTCAGCAGGTAGATGTCCAGCCACTTCATAGGGCTCACTACATGTAGCAAATGCTTGGGAGGACAAATGCCATAACTACAAATGTCTCCCCTTCACTCTCATTTTCCTGAGCTTTTACTGCTGAACATGACATCATGTGGTATGGAATAGCCTTTGGTCACTTTGGGTCAGCTGTCCCAGCTATGTTCCTTCCCAACTTCTTGCCCACCTCTGGTCTACTTGCTGGGAAAAGGAGGTAAGAAAATGAGAGACAGCACTGATGCTGTGCAAGCACTGCTCAGCAATAGCCAAAATCCCACTGTGTTATCAACACTGTTTTAGGCACAAATGTAAAGCATAGCATCATACAGACTTGTATGAAGAAAGGTAACTCCATTCTATAAAGATCCAGTACAAACAGCTTCTTTCCTATACTGCTAATTTCTAATCCAGTGATAAGAATAGTAGAACAGAGCAGCATTTTTTTACTCTTACCAAATAAAGGGAACAATGCAGCCTTGGAGAAGTAGATAAAGGACATAACTTGGGAAGCAGGATGCTAGCTTAGCACTGTGCACCTAGATAAGGTTACCAAAGCAGGAGTTATGCAAAACAACGATATTGACCCTACTCAAAAGCTGGGGTAAAGGAACAGCCACCTAAAAATTTTGGGACACCAGACATTGAAGACCACTGAAGAAGACCCCAAAAGACCAAATAAGAACCTCCAATAAGGGGTAAAATAAATTAATACATATACATCAAGTAAGTGGGGACAGCTACTGAATATGTAATAGGTGTGTACAATAAAAACTCTGTTTACCCAACGCTCAGCTCAGTCGACTAGAGGAAAGATCCTCCAAGTGACAAGTGCACTGCAGGAAAGAATGTCTGCTTTCTAGTACTCAAAACTGTGTTGAAAAGTTTGTATCTAGACTATTTCAGTTTTACTAGCTGCCTTCTGCAATCGAGGGAGTGCATCACTGGTCAAGGGAAGAGCTACGAATGTCATCTACCTGGACTTCTGTAAGGCTTTGATGCTGTCCCCCACAACATTCTTGCCGCTAAATTTGAGAGAGATGGGTTTGACGGATGGACTGTTAGATGGATAACGAATTGGCTGGATAGCCACGTCCAAAGAGTCACACTCAATGGCTCAATGTCCAGGTGGAAGCCAGTAATGAGTGGTGTCCCTTAGGAGCCCATACTGGGACCAATACCGCTTAACATCCTCATTAATGGCATAAATAGTGGGATTGAGAGCACCCTCAACAAGTCTGCAGACAACACCAAGCTGAGCAGTGCAGTTCATTCCCTAGAGGGAAGGGATGCCTGCCATCCAGATGGACCTTGACAGGCTTGAGGGGTGGACCTGTGATAGCCTCAAAAAGTTCAAAAAGGCCAAGTGAAAGATCCTACACCTGGATCAGAGCAACAGAGTGGGACATGGTGGGATTGAGAGCAGCCCTGTGGAGAAGGACGTAAAGATACTGGTGGATGAAAAACTGTATGTGAGCTGACAATGTGTGCTTGCAGACCAGAAGCCAACTGTATTCTGGGCTGCGTCAAAAGCAGTGTGGGCAGCAGGTCGAGGGAGAATTTTGCCCCTCTATTGCACTCTCGTGAGACCCCACCTGGAGTACTGCATCCAGCTCTGGGGCCGCAACATAAGGACATGGACCTGTTTACAGCAGGTCCATAGGAGGCCCACCAAGATGATCAGAAGGCTAGAAGACTTCTCTTATGAAGAAAGGCTGAGACAGTTTGGGTTCTTCAGCCTGGAGAAGAGAAGGCACTGGGGAGATCTTATTTTGGCCTTTCAATATAGAAAGGGGACCATATTGGGTTTGCATGGTCTGGTTTTTGGTAGCAGGAGGGGGCTACAGGGGTGGCTTTTGTGAGAAGCTGCCAGAAGCTTCCTTCATGTCTGGCAGAGCCAATCCCTGGTGGCTCCAAAAAAGGACGTGCTTCTGGCCAAGGCTGGGCCAATTAGAAATGGTAATAACGCCTCTGTGCTAACATATTTAAGAAGAAAGAAAAGAACAAGTGGTGGTGCAATTGTAATTTCAGCCAGAGATGAGCGGAATGAGAACATGCGGGGAGAACAACTATGCAGACCCCAAGGGCAGTGAAGAAGGAAGGGGAGGAGGTGCTCCAGGCGCTGGAGCCAAGATTCCTCTGCAGCCCATGGAGGACCACAGGGATGCAGAGATCTGCCTGCAGCCCATGAAGGAGACTCACAACAGAGGAGGTGGATGCCTGAGAGGAGGCTGTGACCCCCATGGGAGGCCCGTGGAGAGAGGGGCTTTGCTCCCATGCTGGAACAGCCTGTCCTGGAAGAGGAACCCACACTGCAGCAGTTTGGGGAGCACTGTTGCCCGTGAGATGGACTCATGTTGCAGCAGGCCACAGAAAGCTGTTGCTCATGAGATGGACTCACATTGGAGAAGTTTGTGGATAACTGTCTACTGTTGGAGGGAACCCGTGGTGCAGTAGGGGAACGACTCCTCTCCCTGAGCAGTGGGAGAAGCCACGGATCATGAATGGACCATAACCCCCATTCCCTGTCTCCCTGCACCACTGAGGAGGGAGGTAGAGCTGGGAAGGAGGGAGGGATGGGGGGGAAGGTGTTTTTGAGGGTCCTATTTTACTTCTCATTGTCCCACTCTGATTTTCTCAGTAATAAATTCACTTCATATCTCTAATTTGAGCTTTTTTTCTCTGTGATAGTATTTGGTGAGTGATATCTCCTGGTCCTTATCTCAACCCATGAACCTTCCATTAAATTTTGTCTGCCCTGTCCAGCTGCAGAGGGCTGCAGAGTGAGAAGCATTGGTGGGTGCCTGGCATCTGGCCAGGTCAACTCACGACAGGGGGTTATAAGAAAGACAGAGGGAGACTTTTTGCCAAGACCCATAGTCACAGGACATGGGGCAACCCCCTGAGAGAGAGTAGGTTTAAACTAGAAACATGCTGGTTTGAGATTGTTTGGCATTTGGTGAGCAAGAAATAACCACCCATGGAAGTGATGTTTGCTTGAGAATTCAAGGAAGATTTTTTTTTTTTTTTTATTGTTATGCGGGGGTTGAGACATTGAAACAGGTAGCCCAGAGAAGTTGTGACCCAAGATGCCTGTGATCCAAATGGTAGTGGAATCTGACAGCATGCTATAAAGCAATGTTTTACTAAGTCAGTAGGAAAGATGAGGAACAATGTGTTCATGTGGTGACTCACCCGATCACCAATAGCAAACACAGGATTATAAGAAATGTCGTGGCTCTGGTGGACTGCCAGGGACACTTTTTGTCCGTGTCATCTGGCAGCAACAGCCAATTGTACAAATGCCTTTTGAATGTGGGTAAGTGTCGTGTCACTGCATGGGTCTGCCAATGGTACCGTGATTTCACAGAATTATACTGTAGTTGGATAATGTGGGTGGCGTCTTACCATTATTTTGCAAACCTTCAAATCAAAACAATTTGATGGCAAGAACAATATGGCAAGAAGATGAGTGCACTGCAACTCATTAGATCAGCACGCTAGCTGGAAGAGAGGAGATAAAATATGGACTCGTACATTCAGATGCATACACTGACATGGACATCCAAGAATAGATCAGCTGCCATTTAGACACCCAGCATTTGGCCATGTTTTTGGAGCTGAGCTGTTCTGAATATCCTGTGTCAGCTACACTTGGAAAATCTCTTGTTGTGGGGTTTTCTTTAAGATAAGGACAGTTCCAAGCAGGGACACATTTTGGCCATCAGCCATTTGAAGGCTTAAGGTGTACTACAGTTGGCTTAACTGAGTAAGTTTTACATACCCATCTGTCCCAGAAGAAGAAAAAATTGACAGTGAAATATGTCAGACTGATATATAAAAAGGCTCTGCCACTCCATTGTATTTACAAGCTCTTTGGAGTGGAAATCTCTTTGCTGCAAACAGATCAATTTTTACCTTAACTCTTTCCAAGTTTGGTTTTTTTTTCTAACTTTTTGGATTTTTTAGAATGTCTATAAGCTAGTTTAGAACTACTCTATGACTGAGGAATGCTCATGTCCTGAAAACTCCTCAGAATATGTTCAGGCTATTAAGTGATCAATGCTTTTTTTAGACCAACAGAGAGCAGTAGGTTGCATATGTACCTGCAACCACAGAATTCATAAGAATATGATGCCTTCAAAACAGGTTCTCGCGTACATAAAACCAGACACTTCTTAAAGGAAACTTTCCCGTTTGGAAGCCCTTACAAATAATTTGAAGGCATTTAAGGCATTAGTGAGAATTTAACATTTTCACTTAAATTTTGATTAATTAGTTTAATATACTCTGAATTGTACTGCAAAGTCTTTGTGAAGCTCAGGTGAGGTGCAAGTTACAAGAAGGTGAAATAGACTAATAGGATGCCTTTACTGGCATGACTGCTGTAGTCTTGGCATTAATTTTCACATGGGAGTGATTCCTCTCCCTCTATATGAACCATCTGATTAGCATAAACATGGTAGTCACCATGGAGACATAATATTCTGTTATTTGGAGGACTGAGCAATAAATGAGATTTGCTGTCTTGTCGATTAGATAGCACTGTGTGAGATCATTTTATTTCGGACAAACTTGATTCTAAGACTGACAACTCTCTATCTCCCAACTTCATTTTGATGTATTTGTGTATATTTTTTCCCCCCTTGCTTATTTAGTTTAGTGTTTAGTTGCTTTTTTTAAAAAGCATACTACATAAAATCGACAAGTTAGGTGCATTGATATTTCTTTCTCAAAATGTTTGGGTTTTAATTAATGAGGACAGGATAACAGACAACTCAGCCCTCTGTGGGGGAGCTTGTGCACCCCACACTTGGTAAAATGGCCTGGGTAAGAACAGACAATTGGATGCTAGTGTGAGTGGATATATTGAGTCTGGCTGAGGTGGAGTTAACTTTCCCCATAGCACCCTCACAATGCTGTACTTTGCATTGGTAGCTGGAAATGTGTTGATAACACACCAGTGTTTTTCACTACTGCTGAGCAGTGCTGGCACAGCATCAGTGCTGTCTCTCCAGCTGTCCCTACCCCAAAGGCCAGTAGGCTGGCGGTGGGCAAGAGGTTGGGAAGGGACATAGCCAGGACAGCTGACCCAAACTGACCAAAGGGCTATTCCTCCTCCTGACAAGGAGAAAGAGTGTGAGAGCAGGTTGGTGGGCACCTGGAAGCCAGCCAAAGTCAACCCACCACAGTGGGTGTGAATGGGACACCCACAACTGTGTGAGAGGGCATTTGCCCCAAACTGATATCAATGAAGAGGAAGATCACCATCACCCACTTTAAACAGGAACTGAGAAATTATAAAGGGACTTGGAAATTACAAAGGACCCTCTATTGGAATTCCCAACATTACTGACTGGGCTTTTTTGGGGGGAGGGAAATAATATCAGCTACCCCTTCTGAACTCCATCATCTTATCAAAAGGACACACAAACAAAAAAGCCCCAAGCACCCCTTTATGGCATATATCAGTGATCCTCATGGCAACACTAGGAATTGGAAGCTCCCTATGAAAATAAACTTCAGTAGGTAAGCCAAGGGTTGGCATGGCATCGTCTGAGGGTGGCACTGCTAGCAGGAATGTTTGCACTGCTCTTGGGAGCATGGAGGGTGCAGGAGTGTATCTGAAATGCTTGTACACCAACACACTGTATGAGAAACAAACAGGATGAAATGGAAGCATTGGTCAGCTTCCAGAGCTATGGCATCACTGGCATTAGTGAGACCTGGTGGAAGGAGTTCTATGATTGGAGTGCTGGGATGGAGGGCTACAGGCTGTTCAGGAGAGATAGGCAGAGCAGGGCAGGTGGAGGTGTTGCACTACACCTAAGGGAGAGGTTTGATTGTGATTGTACAGCCCTTACAGTTAGTGATGATGTGGTTGAGAGCCTCTGGGTGAGGATTAGGAGGATGGAAAACAAAGGAGATGTTGTAGTGGGTGTCTACTACTGATCACCCAGCCAGGATGTAAGCCATGATGAGTTATTCTACAGACAATTAGGAGACATTTCAGGATCGGTAGCCCTTGTCCTTTAAGGGAGATTTAAACTTCCCAGACATCAACTGGGAATATGATACTGCTGTGACAACCAGATCTTGGAGATTCTTGAAGTTTGGTGGAGATTACTTCTTGGACTGGTACTTCTTGAAGATGGTCACCTGCCTAGTGGGGATGAAGAAGAGGCTTTCAATGCTTTAATAATACTGATAGACCTTGGGCTACCCAGCCCTCTGAGTTGGAGGACCACGACTCGGTCACTGTTGACATCCCTAA
>VXBU01016443.1:1285080-1316965 GCA_013400315.1 Bombycilla garrulus | reverse complement strand
GGAGGGTGGGCGAGGCGGGGGGCAGCCCCCCTCTTGTCACCCCTTGTCCCCCGCCCTCCCGAGGCCGCCCCCGATGGGGTCGCACGGCGCTCCCGCCTGTCCCCAGGCGCCGCTGAGGCACTCCCGGCGTGCGAGTGTGCACAGGCATGCGGCACGGCACTCGCTCCCGGTCGCCCACCCCGCCGCTCCGCGGAGCGGGTCCTGGGGTCCCTGGAGACCACCTGGGGACTCGGTGGGCTGTTCCTGCTCGCCTGCCGTCGCCTCTTGCAGCCGGCTGAGGTAAAAGTGACGAAAGGACGGCGCCCCGCAACGCAGTAGCGACTACCTTTACCTGTGCGTTCACCGGCTCGTTGGCAAACTTTGGTGTTGGGCGGTGAAAATCTCGGTCGTTGAGGCCAAACTGGCTTATTCTACACTCCCATACTAGAGACCAGCTACCACCCAAAGTGAAATACTGCTGGAGAGCGCTGAATCGGGTACTTAATCACTGGATCCACTTCCCAGCATGGGTGATGTTTCAGCTAATACTTTAGTAGTACTTTAAACATGGGTTGTCTGGTAATCCTTGATAGTTACTGGTGACCCAGATGTTAAAAGAATAGGTTCACCAAATCATGAGCAGCATCACAAATTTGGTGCTAGTAGGCTTTCAATATATGGTGTATTTGAAGTTTTGTAACTTGCCGTTCAGTTCTGAATGCTGTACCTTTGCTTCTCCCCTTTTTTTTTGAATGTAGAAGTATTTTAGTAATGGGGGTAATGGTACAGGTTCTGTGGTTTAACAGTGTCATTAACTATGGAGCTGTTTTTGTAACTTTTACCTGGATGCCAGGTTGTGTCTCACACCTGTGACTGCCACATGACCAGACTAATAAAATTATGGCAACTAAAGAGTAGTAAGTGCTAGGTTTTTAAGTCACCCTGGTTTCTGGTTGTCAAAGGATAAGTGAGCATGAGATAAGAGCCAATGCCATGTCTATTTTAAGTTCATGTCTTTATATTGCTCCTCAAAAGAGAAAGATCCTACTGACACATTTTTGGGTTTCATCTTCCTGTTGCAGTCAAGGTCCTGTATTTATTCAAAGTCTATATTCATTGCAGTGGATGATTTTGTGGCTTTTTGTGGATTTTATTTTTTCTTTTTTATAGTACAGAGGTAAAACTCAAAGGACTGAATGCCTCAGAATAAAACTTTTCTTCCTATAGAAAAGAACACATGTAATACCATCTCTAGGCTTGACCTCTCAGTGGGATGCAAGTGTAGTCAGGGTGAGATGCTGCTGTCTTGCAGTGGTGATAGTAAATACAAAATGACATACATATGCCCTCTGTGGTCACAAGCAAGTGGCTAGTTTATGCATGTAATGCTCAGTATGTGTGGCTCCCCAGTGATGTGTAATCATTTCCACTAGCAGTTTTCAGTGTATTACTGGTTGTGTGCACCAGTGCCCAGCACAGCTAAACTGTGCAGGATCAACCATCACAGATTCAAGACTCTCTGCAAAGTAGCTCACGACCCAATCCTGAAAACAAACCTGTGGCAGTGATCTCTGCATTCTAGAGTAACCCACTGTTTCTGTGACTTAAAAAAACAGGAAAAAAGGCATAAAGTACATTATGGTAAACTGCTGGATACCAATCCCTAAGGTTTAGAGCAAGGTGAAGGATGAATTGTTTGGCTTTTAAAGATTTATTCCTTTATTAATTATTTCCTTGATTTCTACAGTTGTATGCTGTCAGACTCTAGAGTAGATGGTCTCCTCTTACACATTTTACCCAGTATAAATCCATTCACAATTGTCTATAAGAGTCAGTACTGATCTAACTTCTGTTCCAGGCAAATAATCAGATATAATTGCACTGAAATCAATGAATATATACAGTCATGAAGCTGTAAGAAGAAAATGGGCCTCATGGTGTTTTATATTTGTATAGCTGAAAGCCAAAAATAGCTCTTGTAAACACAGTATGTCCTTTTGGAAGAAATAGTCAATGCCTACCTTAGAGTTGTTAAAAGTTTCTTGTGTTTCAGCAGTCTTGCAATGAGAACTGTTTCAGAGAAACTTTTTGTTCCAGTGACTAATCTCCTTCTCCTTAATTCCATGTTGTTAATCTTAGCGTGCCCATATCTACACTATTAACATTTGGAAAGGACTGTTTTCTCAAGCAGGGTTCCTTGAGTGTGTTGCCAGGTATAACAGGGTTAATTCCAATTACTGTATTTTAAGCAGCTGTTCTTTACATTAACTATATATATTCCTGTCTCTAGGCTTAGCAGCAAAATATAAGTGGCATAGAATGTTACATTCCAATTAATTTTGCAGTGCAAATGGGGATTATAGTTGATGGGTAAGTCTGACATGTACTGCATGACTTGTCATGTTTTTCCTGGAGAGAGGGGAGTCTTGGGTCTGAGTCACCATGGAAGAACATGGAGCCCCGTAGGCATAAAACTGGTGCAGTGAAGTGATGAGTCAGATCTCTTATCTTTATGTGGTATTCATGCATGGGGTGCATCACATTCATTGTGCACCTAGGCAAGTAACTAACAGGCAGAAAACTCACTTAATCAGACCTCTGACTCGCCTTTTCTTTGCAGAGTTGGTCCTACTTCTATAGAAATGAAAGGCTGCTGGTTAGGATCATGTAGGAAATCATGGTGTAGTGACCTGTGGAGCAAATCAGCTCTGCCAAGCTATACCCAGTCGTTTCTTACATTGTTTCAAGTCCATGTAATATGACCTAATACTTAAATTTTCACTTTTTGTGTTTTAGAGTTGAACCAGCTTTTCTAGACATATGGAAGTGGATAAAGAATAGCAGAGTAAGAGCAGTGTTGCATCTTCATAGACCCCAGTATTTGTTAAGCTAAATAGCTTTTCATGAGCATTGCTGTGGAATGTCAGTATTGTTTCTTTTTCCAGAGGAAATTGATGTAGCTGCTAAGCTAATGAAAATAATTGAAATTTCTTAGAAGTGGTAGCCTCAGAAATATGTTAAACAGCAAGAGTGAAGATTTGCCCATGCAGCTGTTTTCAGAAACAAAACAAAGCCTTACATCAGAGGTGTCTTCACTTAGACACTTACTGTGAAGTTCCTTGAATAGTAGTCATTAATAACGCTATCTTCTCAAGCTAATGGAGCATGAAGGTTCCTTGATTTATAATCATTTGGGAGCAGATGCTTGAAATTCTGTCCACTTACACAAACAGCACAAGAATGACACTTCTGCTGAAAATTGGAGGGAGGCAGGGGGAAAATTATGTGTGGGACTATCAGAATGGCTTGGAGAGTGTAATGCAATATCTCCCTCTCCAATGTCATTACAAAAACTACTAGAGGGACTGTGCTTGGAAAAAAATTACGTGAGGTTTCTATTTGAAAATCATAGCAGAACATTATTGATCTGTATATTTTTAATCTCCTGTCTGTAGCCAGTTACCATATTGTGATCACCACAGATGTTAGCACTGGTTTTGGGGTAGGGAGTGTGTGTGTGTTCATGGTCTTGCAAAAAAAAGCTTCTGTCTTCTCACACTGCCTTAAACTGGGAAACTGTTACAATGAAGACATATGGAAAACCATGCAGGAAAGATGTGCAAATTTTGGTCTAAATTGTACACATTCCAATTAAAGCATAAATGCTTCATCTGTTTTTAAGTTAGATTTTTATCTATTTTATTCTTTAGATGTATAGATATCTAGTGTCACTTGTGGAGAAATCAGTGCGTGGGGATGGTTTAGCAGTCTCAGCAACTGAGATAAAATGCCAAGCCACTTGTAAGAACTTGGAAATTTTAGTGGTCTTTTTGTGCTGGTGTGGAGATGACCAAATCTGAGACTAATTGTCTTGATGCTGTTCACTCCAGGAGAGTCAGGTTTTTGGCCTGCTGCTTGAAGACAGGCAGGTCTGAAATGTATGGCGCAAAATCCTTCCCTCAATTACCATGACATAAATCCAGTCTTTGTGTGTTTTCTCCATGCTGCTGAAGAGAAAAGCTGTTCTGCTTACCTATGGCATATCCACAGCTGCTGCTAGGGACTGCAATTGTATCATGCAGTGCCTTTACTCTAAAATGTGTGACGTCATCTCCTCTTGGAACCACTGTATTTGTACTGATTCTGTGAGAAGTACCACTCACAGTTCACATGCCTATGCATATACCACAAGGACCCAGAGGGAAATCCTGAGCTGTACCTTTTATTGTACAGAGGCTGCATCTTTATAGGGATGCTCTCTCTGTATAGGCAGAACAGCCTGTAAAGGAAAATGCGGAGATTTCTATAATTGTTCAGAAGAGATTACAACTTAACAGAATTCCATCCTATAACATACAAAGTACAAAAATAAAGGCTCTTTTCAGTTAAATCTTTCACCAGATTGATGTCAAGAAGCAATGCAGTATCTCAAATGATTTGGTCTTTTTTAATCTTCTTAGCCGGAAGAGATGTCAGAAGAACCATTCAAAACTGAAGTAGAAGATACATGTGGAATTTCCTCTTGTAGTGGTCTGGATGTCTGCTTATTTTGCTTAAGAAGAAATTCAGACTTAAGAAACACACTTGATTTTCTTTTCTCTTGGTGCTGACAAGCTCTGCCTTGGCTTAGTTGTCTAAAGAGGTAACAGCAGTTAAAATGTCATGTGATGGCAATGTCTATAAATTGTTTTGTGATGTAAGTATAATAATGTAAGGTTTTTCTGACCTGATTAAAATCAGCAGGGGAAAGAATCTTTCAACATGATCTCCAGCTTTTCAAAAGTTCAGCTGGGACTTCTTCCTGACCACTGAGTCCTTACACAGCGGGTGTGAGTGGAGGCTCATTTAACTGGTAAAACTCCTCCACAGTGAAGTTTGACTGTATTGGTTTAAATAAAAGCATGATATAATTTTGCCCTTGGGCCTTCCTGGGGAGCAGAGTAGCTGCTGGTATAGTGCCAGAATTTGCTTGTCACACTTACGGGTGAATAGACCCATTGAACAGCAAGACCACGTTGAACTGCTCATCTTGGCTCATGCAGAGAGGTGGAGCTTGACACCAGTGAGCATGGGTGAGCTGATTCCATCCAGGAGGAACAGCCACATTGAGAGGTTCTAAAGCAGGCTCCTAGTGGCTAAGTCCACAGGTGCCTGGAGGAACAGAAAAGTAGAAGATAAATCAGCATCTCCTGGCATGTTATTGTCATTGAGAGATTACAATCCCGGTACGAACCATGGCTCCCTCTGTCTTCACGCAGTGCAAGTGTAAAAGTAAAGGTCAGCTTTAAACAGAAATGTGAGAGGGAGCAGCATGTGCAAGATGAGCCTCCTGGAAAGATTTGGGCTGAATTGAAAATCTGATGCATGTAGTTCTGATCTTGACTCCTGGTTCCCGGACAGCAGGAGTTACTCACCAAATCTTCACACACGTGGAAGGAGCTGCCTTTTGTAGGCCATTTGTCTATGCCCTTATGCCTCACTGAATTGCCCTGTGTACTGGCTATTTACATCTATTGAGTCACCTCACAATTGCCCTGTTGTACTTGATTGGTGCCAAAGTCTAAGTTAAATGATGGCTGGCCTGTGCTCAGCCACAGCAGCGTTGTCCACTATAATCACCTCCACAAAGTAGGGCTGGATCACAGTCTGAAGCACCAGTCAGCTCTCCTCTTTTCTCTCCTCTTTGAAATGTTCTTTGCTTTGGCGTGCGTGCCAATGGTCGTGCTCCCGTGATGTGCCACACAAACTTGAGTGGTGCTGGGAGACTTTGGTCCCTGGAGAAAGGAGGACTCTTGGCTGCCCACCAAAGTCCATCACTGCTTGACAGTTCTGCTGTAGTGAAATGGACCGGCCAACGTCTCAGTGGGCACGGTGCCAGCCTGGCAGATGGGCCTGAATGTGGGCAGCCAGCAGAGCGCACACATGTGTGTAGATGTGGGTAATTGTATGTATGGGCATAATAAATGGGGATCTTTGCGGTTTGAAAAAAGGTGCCAAAGCAAAAGGCTTGAGTACCAAAGCAACGAGTCTGAAGAGAGACTTATTTTGGACAGGGGACATGTTAAGAGTGCTCAGAGGAAGGATCTGTGCTTTCCTTGTTGCTCTCTGCTTGCAGTTTTACAGATTATGTAATAAACAAAGGAGGCTATTTAGTCTTTTGAATCTAGGCACTCTTGTAACTACAACTGGGAATGTGGAAAGGGACATTTTACTGCAGTGAATTTCCTTACAAACCACTTGGAGCTTGCTACCAGCTCAGATTCTACCAATAAGTTACTAGTACAGCTTGAGCTCAGTGGGAATTTGTGCATGCCATACTTCTTGGTTTGAATTGTATTTTAAAGTGTGAAATACTATATTGAGCAAGAGTTGTATGGAAATCAGTTGTCAGTACAAAACGCACCAAACTTTTTTCACAGGTCATAGCTTCCAAAATCTTTGTGTAGTTAGCTAGACTCCCTAGCTAAGCCCCTTCCATGGATGGTAGTCAGCTAACACATGCATGCAAGCCACATATTATTTAATAGTTAAATATATATAATTATTTTAAAGACGTTAACAGTAGTTGCATCTCTGCAGAAAGGACAGAGGAAAGCTAGGTGACGACTTGAACTTTCCTGCACGTGGATTTGGTTGCAGAAGCCCATTTCCCTTGAGCCCATTTCCCTGATCTTATAGATATGATGCTGGAGAATCACCTGGCCTTGCTCTCTCAGGGCACACAGGTTTCTTGCTTGAATGTGCAGCTCTCACTAAGAGAGAGCACTTGTGGATTGCAGGATGAATAGCATCACACATATCTGGAAATTGCCATGGGCTTCTTTTAAAATCCTGTAAGGTCTGTGGATGCAGGGTTTCTTTGAGCTGGTAAGGCAAACCAGGGATTTGTGATTTTTGGCAAAATCCGTAATGAGCTCTGGATCCTCTCATATAAAAGTAGAGATTCAGCTTTATCTTTCTAGGATCCTTAAGTTAGATTAGCTGGAATTACTGGGATAAGAAAAATCTTTTCTCAAATCCAGGAAATAAATGACATTTGCCAGATCTAATGTAATCCCTTTATGCTTAACCTGAAGATGTGGCAGCTGCCTGTGTGACTCCCAAATCAGGTACTGGCGATATCTAAACGAACACGGTCCACAGACAAATTTTGCAAGCCAGCACATTAAATGCACTGGAGCAGGCCTAGGGAGTGTGTTTTGGCTTAAAGAACAGGACCAGGCTTTTGTTGAGGACTGACCTACCTGGCAAGGTGTCCACAATTAGTGCGAGGAAAGCACTGTTCTGAAGAGGGGAAATAATGAGGTAATTTCTTAGGGCACGGATTTTAAAAAGTCATTAAAACTCCTGCAGGTTTCAGAGGCAGGTATTTGCTCCTGTAATGGAAACGATAACACCATTCCTGGTCTGAGTATGATGTCTGATGTGTATACACACTTTTATTAACTTCTTATTCTTTTTTTTAGGCTTCCAGATATGTTTGCCATGTGACTCTGCTCAATTTTTCCCTTCTTAAATATTAACCAGAACAAGCAGTTTAATGGTGGTGTGCACTAGTTAATGGGAACTACAGAAATTTGAATTCCCTGTGTTGGAATTCTGTGAGTTTTGACTCATTTAATCCCTCTCTCCTTAGCCCACATCTACTATTTCCCTTTGTGCAGGCTAGTAGGAATAGAGCCTTTAAGTCTCAAGGGGGTTTTATCAGTTTTCTTATCACTTGCATTCAGCTGCTTCTGGTGGGATTTTTAGAAAAACACAGGTCTAGTCCTTCAAAGGACTGGAAGAGGACAAAGAGATAGAAAAACAGGATGCAGGAGGAGGACGTGGGTTGTTAAAAGGGGAAAGTGGGATGGAGAAAAATAGTGTGTGAAAGGAGAAAATAAATGCGAAAGGGAAGGGTAGAAAAAAAGAAAAAGCCTGAAAACAGCAAAAAGAAAAGAAGGAAGGAGAGGAAAGGAGAAAAAACCCAACTAGATCATCTGGTGAGAAGGATGTACTATGTTAATTAAAATTAGTACATGCTTCATCCAGGTTTCTTTTCTCTTATCATGACAGAGCACGACTGATTTTGCATAGGCCTGTTTGGCAAAGAGTCTGATTTGACCTTACAGGACTACTTGCAGGAGGTATTCTCTTGAGAAGACCAGTGTTAGCAGTAGCAGGGTCAGTCTGCTGGGTGTTTCAAGCCCACAGACAGGACATTGGAAGCTGAACTGCATCACACTGTGCTCTGTATAACCTTCTGCAGAGAAAGGTGATACCTACTGTAAATACTGCAATGTTAGAGGGACTACAAAAGTAGTCCCCTTTTCTCTAGACAGATGCAGAAGATTTTAAAGCAGTCAGTGTTTGTGAATGCTACATTTCTTAAAAGGCACTTTGCTAATTTTGTCCTTCATAACCCCTGGTTATTTAGTCCTGTCAAGATTGAAGTTATTATGGACAACTGCATGAAACTTTTTTGCACAGAAAAGGTACATGATAGCTATTGTACAACTTAAAATGCAGCTACTTAGTACATGTCTCTGCACTAAGCATTAGCCAGTCATCCTTAACCAGAAGAATAGGTAGAATATCTTCATCTTTTGGTGAAAGGTATGTTTCATGTGTCCCATTGTAGTGCTCTTCTGTGTTTCCAATGGAAATGCTACCTTTTGATACCCTGGGAGCTCCATAATATCCCTGCTATTTGCATTTACACATAAGTGTTACCTATCTTCATTTTAAAAACAAGCTGGCAGAAAGATAATTATTCCTGCACAATTTATGGCTTTTTTTTTTTTCTTTCAACATATGAAAGCACATAGCAGGGCTTATAAAACTCTCTTGATTTGTTGTAGGCAATCAGACTTTTGATGGTGCACTTGACTATCAGAACAAATGACTTCTTTACCATAAGCTCCATTCCAAATAATGAATGTAATGTTGGAGGGCTTAGTGAAGCAGTGGGTTATATTACAGTGACTGCAAAGCATGAAAACCTACTGTGGCTTTCTGTCGTAAAAAGGCCCTGCCTGTGCTGTAGATCCTGTGAAGAATTTGTAGAGATACTTGAAAGGATAAAACACTGTATAAATTCCTAAAGTTCAAAGAGAAAATACCACTCAGGATAAAAAAGGGAGCTTAGCCCAGCAGCAGCTTAACCATATATGACAGATCTAGTGCTAAGTCCTGCGCCATCAATGCAAATGCTTCTGGAGTTCACCAAGTAGCCAAATGGAAAGACTAGAAGAAAGGCTTTGAGGATACTGACCTGGGGAGAAGGGCAGAAATAAAAGGCACATGCTTCCCAATAAATGACTCTTACTCTCTGGGCAGGGTGTGAACACGGAAGGTTTAAGACATGCACAGCTAGATTTGTGTGGCATTTTCTGTGAAAATTACTTTTAAAGCCATTAATATATGTTTTTCTCTATTTCTGTGCAAGTATTATGTCATAAATAAAATTGGGAACCATGAAAGTTGGTCATTGTGTTAGAATAAGATAGGAAAAGGTTACACCAGGCTTAAACAATGTTTTTGAGTTCTGAGAGTTAAAAAAAAAATCATTAGCTATGCTCTCCTTTGGTTACCATATGATGACATGAACATTTGATCAAACCTGATCACATTTAGGCCATGAGGATAAACAGAAATGCAGTAAGAAGTCTGGTTTAGAGGTCACACTACTTCTAGATACTTCCCTTTGACCTTCAGTTGCCTCTGTGCTTGTCCTGGACCCAGCTGTTGTCCTGTCTTGCCAGCTGCACACAGAAATATCCCATGGTACGGTCATGCCTCACGTTGGCCTCCCTCCTTCCTCCTGCAGCTGCTCTTGTGTGCTCTTGTTCTCTGCAAGCCCAAGGATCCTTTCCTGTCCTGCCAATGGTGCCTGGATTTAAGCTGCTCTGTCGTAACCACTGCTGCACATTGACCATGGATGGCCTGTGAACACGCAAATCATCTCAGTAATGAATTGCGCTGGTTGTCACACAGAATGACACAAACCCTGGTGGCTTTGGCAGGTTGCTGCCACCATAGACATGCAGGGGCAGCTTGTATCAGCGTCTGAGGAAAAGAATGACACAACAGCATTTCAGCAGCTGTGCTGGTACCACGTGCTGTTTCAGACTTTTTACCCAGTGCTCACAGTCATGTTTCAAGTGGTGAGAGCCTTTGGAAGGTAGGGAGTGATGTTGTATCTGGAAGACCTTAATATTAAATAAAATGAATTGGACATGTTTCATGCTAAGTGCCATCCTAGGAAAGTAGGTGTGAGGTGGTAGTCCCTGCTGTGAGATGAGCATGCTTGTTACAGGCCATATTGTGGCCTTTGCTGGTGACCACGGGGGTAGAAATGGGTCATATTGCTTTTGTTTATTCATAGGAAAAGGAAGAAAGATGGAGCTGCATCTCTGTTCTGAAGCTAAAGTATAGGCTAAAGGTATTCTTTTTTTTCCCCATGGATTTAGGGTTTTTTTAGGAGATTGCAGCAGTGTATTCTAAGCAGTCACTGAAGCTTTAATGACAGCTGTTCTGCTTGAAAGCCTGTATCTGTAAGTGTCTGTAACATGGTTTGATGTAATCCTTTGGATTTCCTCATGTTTAAAAAAGCTGCAGAGTCTTCTTTGCCTACCAAAACACATTTAACAGTTGAAATTTTAACAGTGAATATTTCTAAAACCTGCCATTTTGCACATACTGTGTTTGATGATCCTACTCTTTATATCTTTTTAATACATCTCTCACCCTTATCTGAGCATCCAATTAAGGACATGGCTGAAGGAAATAGGGTAGTTTGGAAGAAAGGGAAACAGAAATAAAGTAATACTAGCAGAAACCTTAGTAGTCCCATATGTCTATGCCATTTCCTGCTCAAAATGAGGGAAAAAGATGTAAAAACAAAGTTGTCTTTCAGAGCAGGCCTTATGCTTATGAGTCAATGTCATCTCACTGCTCAGGTGTCGAGGAGGCTTGTCCTTGAAACCCAGATTTCCCTTACGTGCACTGACATGTGTTTTCCAAGACCTTAATTACGCAGCGGAGGGAGAGCTGAAAGTTGCTGCCGGAGCTACAGACGGTCACAGTTATCCCATGAACCTTTAACTCCATGACTCTGCTGCTGCAGGGGGCACCATGGGGCTGCAGGCAGGTTGGCAGCACCGCTGGGGTCCCTGCCCCTTTGGCCAGTGAGGAAGTGCAGGTGTACCACAGAGGGCCGGATGCAATGTTGTCTTTGACATCAGCAGCTAGGCTGTTGCTCACCTCCCCTTTTTTTTTTTTTTTCCCCACACTGCTGCACAATTTCTCAAGCAGGAATGCTTGAGAGGGGGTGGTATTGACTGGTGTGGTGGGTCCTGTAGCTGCCTCCTCACTCAGAAGGCACAGGACAGTGGGGATATAGGACCTGACCTTAGCACTCCTAAACTGGCTATTTGGAAACCAAGCAGGGCACTTGAATTAACTGCTATTTTTTCCAGGGGATTCTCTTGGCCTCTGCTTGACAGAGAGAAAAACTAATGTTGTCCCACTGGTATTATGATTTACATCCCAATTTGTTGAAACCAACATTCCAAGCTGCAAAGAAACTTGTTTCATCAGATCCAGTTACCCAGTATTATCAGCATCTAGCTGGATGGCTCTCAAGGGGCTGGGGGGGGGGGAAAGGGCATTTGGATTTTCCTGGTGGTATTCTTCCTTTCCTTGCTTTTCTTTGTTTTAACTTCTTTCTGCTGAAATGACAGGAAAGCTTGCATGTTGTTGTAGTTAGCTCTTCTCACATCTATTTCCATTTAAGGAGTGCAAGATACTGGGCCAATCTACGTTTTTCTAGTGGTCTTCTAACACAGTAATCAAAAACAATGTGTTGCTTTGTTTGGAAAACCTCAAACCAAAAGGTTATCACTGCCTTGTCTCTGACAGCCTCACAGCAGTGGAACTTCCTGGACCTCTTCCTGTCTGCTTGGCTGAGTCCAAAGAATCCCTTGTTAACGTGGGGTTAAAATTTCATTATGAATATATTTGCTCCTTATGCTTTCCCTCAAATTGTATCGTAATTGGAAAGAGCCCATCAGCGACTGGAACGTAATTTAGGAAAAGTTTTTAAATTGTGTTAGAGTATTTAAATTGAAGCTCCAGCATACCCTTATACACAGTCCTTGAATTATCTAAACATTTGTTAGTTTGTTATGTGAGCGTGGTGGCTGGAAGCTCAGACCTTGAGAAGGCCTTTGCTACTTTTTTTCACAGCTGATTTTCCAGGGTTTATTCCTTTTGTTTCATTTTATTTTTGTTTTTAAAGAAGATGATCCTCCCCTGCCTCGCAAGAGCTGAGTGTTTGATGTGACTTTGTTTTGGAAAGTGGTCCAACATCCACTTGCATACTATTCCTGAATCGTCTATGTCATTAGATATTAAGGTGTTAGCTAGGTTTTGAAGTACAAGGTTCTGCTCTGTGTTTTCTGTGCCACCTGTATTACCTGTCTTCTTAAATGTTGTGTTTCTCTACTTGGCAAGTGTTCCCAGCAGCAACTCCCACAGCATTTCCTTCTAAAACTTCAGCATTTGTAACTCTGCTGTTACCATTGGGTTTTTTAATATTCTATTTTTAAATCACCCTTTTAAAAACAAAATACATGGAACAGTTACCAAGAAATGTAGCAAAAAAACTACCCTAGCTTATTTTAACCAAAATACAAAGCAGTACAGCTAATCTGTGCCTTCTCATACAAAAGGAGAGTGTATCACACAATCTAGGCAGTAGATCCTTAGCTCCAGAAATTCATACAGCTCCAGTGGAGTGACTCTTGAGGGAATCTGCTATGACTGTTTCCTGTGTGTTTCCTGTGAAGCATCCAGTGCATACACTGGGGCAGGATCAAACTACAACTGCATCAGAGAAAGGAAATAGGTGCCTAAATATGTACAAACATGCATGTCTGCAAAGGTGAGGTGACAGGATTTCTTAGCATACTGGGGTGAGTTGGTGAGGGAGGAGCCAGTGGTAATTAAAAAAAAAAAGTAAGGAATGAAGAGCAGACTTTTTGGAATTCTTGTAGAGTGTATCACAAAAGCACAACTGCAAAGGGAAAGTCAGCATCCTAAGAACCTGGATTGCAATAGTTAGAGTCCCTTTCAAATGGTGTGGAGTCCATGCCTGCCTTAATCCCAGAAAGACTTGGTGCAGTAGGGGGGTGGGGAGATATTTTGAAATCCAATAATTGTTCTCTTCTTCTCATCTTCTCAGTGACCTGACTTGACGATGAACACATTTCCCATTTGTAACTGGAATATATTAAGTCAGATCATAAGTCAGCCAGTGTCTCACTGTGGGGCTTATAAGTTCCAAAGAGGTGGGAGTTCGTCCATTGTTTTATTTACCAGGAATATAAATCTGTCTTCTTTAGTATTTAACTATTGCATTTCCAGATAACACTGGTCACTGCTGAAAGCAATGGTTTGATTTTGTCAGATTTAAGTGTATTTAATAACATTATCAAATAACAAATGTTTCTGTTTCTGTCAGTACACCTCCTTTCTAACAGCACAAGTTGGAAAAAAGGGTATCATGAAAACTTTGTGAGCTGATACCAGAGCTGACTTTCTGTGGGAATTTCTGTGTGCAATCCCAGATGGTTTAGCATGACTGAGATGCCAAGTTAGCCCCTGGGTGCAGAGGAAAGGCTTCAAGGCCAGATGATAAGAAGTTATGTCCTTCCATGTTTTGTACACTTGTTTCCTCTTTTTTTCCTATCTGAGCACTTCAGATGATGAAAAATAACTGGCAAACATTTTTTTTGTTGTTTGTGTTTTGAGTGGTCTTGAATTGACAAGACAAGAAATCCTTAGACCAAAGGACAGTATTTTTGAGAAGGTTGCAGATGTCTGAAAGTAGAGATGCAGACTATATTTACCTCAGCCGTGATTTTACTGCCATAATAAGATTTTTTTTGCTTTGCTGCATACACCAGGACTTTAAGATTATGCTAGCTTATGCTGAGCTAAATCCAGATACGGGATTTTGTTGTAAAGTGTACAAGGAGAGGTTTGTGTCTGCAAAAAGTCCCTACAATCCCCTTTCCATGAGAGGATATTAGCGGGTTGAAAGGAATCCATTGCACGGTGCTTCCACGCAATCCCGGCTGAATTAATTGTGACCTTGCATTTCACACCCCTGCCAGGCTCCTGAGGAGCCAGGGGATGACTTCAGTGGGCTTCTTCCAGATGGCAGCTTTCTTTCCCTGCGGGTGTTGTTTTGACCAGAAGCGTGTGAAGATGTCAGTGAGCGATGCTCTCCTCTGTTCTGTGCCTTTCTGTGCCGTGCTCTCCGTGTGCAGTGGGTTTTAGGAGAGGCACCTCCTGAGCCTGGGCAGCTCACACCAAAGGTCACCCACCCCATCCTCCATGTGCTCCTGAGAAAATCCTTGTGCTCCCCCCCAGCAGGAGCATCCACATGGCTGGAGCTTAACTACTATCATTTGGTGATTCATTTGCAGTGCTTATTTTCTAAAAATTGCATAACCTGTTCTCAAAAGCAAGGCAGAGAAAAAAGCTGCTGTTGTGAAAGGAGAGGAAGAAAAACTCACACATACAAAACACAGAGCTTTAAAGAACCAAACCCACATTATTAGGAGAGGGGAAAAAAAAAAAAACAAATTTGCCATGTCTTATCTTTGAAAAAGATCGGAAAGATTTTTGAGGTACTATTCATATTTTAGACAATTAACTGGTGAGTCTAATAATGGATAATGATACTGATTTAAGATCAGTTCTGACTTACATTTCTTACTTTTGTGGGTTTTCACAGAGAATAAACCAAGAACTTTTTCCCTCTTGTAAAAGATGTGATTTAATATTCAGTACTAGTGAATTTTAGGCATGTGATACTGATACTGAAATAAACACTGCTTTGTAAGTGTTCTAAGAAGCATCAGAACAGATCAGTCCAACTTCTATTCTATCACTGAATACAAAGGGCAACTTCATTGTGCCTCTCCTTAGTCTAGCAGAGCTTATATAGAATTTGATTAAAAAAGCAGAAAATTGACATGACTGAAAAAAAAGAAAGAAGAAGTTTATCTTCAGTGCTGTGGAATGTTTTGCTAAAAGTTTTTGTATTCTGTGTAAATTGATCAACAAAAAACTGTACCCAAACCCAAAACTTCTCATTCAGCTATTTAAAAATGTTTCATTTAAAAATTCTTAATCAAAAAATTTGAATGTTGCCAAATTCGTTGTTTTCTTTACTTCAGTCTGAACTTATTTTTTTTCCTTTCTGAGCCACTGCAGCACTTCATCCTTTCTGTCTCTTACTGTGAAAGATTTCCCAGCCTGAAGATACTTTTTTTCTTGGCATGTCATCACTATGCAGCTTCTGTGCCCAGTAGGGAGGTTGTATTTTGCTGTCCAAAAGCAGCTCCATAGTCCAGTCTACAAGACACCAAAATTAGAAATCCGCTGAGATCCTCCAGCAGCCCAGAGAGACAGAGTTTATCCCAAAACAAAAACAGTCAGTCTGTTTTGAAAGTGATGCATTTTCTCTGCATGAATTAAACTTGGCTTTTAATGAAGTACTTCATTTGATTTTGCTGATGGAAGATTTCAGTTTTCAGCTCAAGTTAAAGCACTTCCGTGCTAAAAATTCTGCTGTTTGGTTTTGTTCTCCTGACCAAGTCTCTTCCAAGACTCTCTTCGTCTTTGTTTGCATGGGTTGTAACTGGGAAATACCCTTACAAGGCTTATCTTCTTCTGAGATGCATTCCCTGTTCTTACAAGCAGGGAACTATGGAACCAGTATTCTTTCTCAAAGTGGAAGAAACATGTCAAGGTCAGATGATAAATTTCCTTGCAGACTAATAACATGAATTTGTGTTCAAGGTCCTGACCAGCTTGAAGCCCAGTGAAACAAAAATTCCTGCCTGTGTGTGTATTTAAGGAATAAGCCACAGATGAGTCATGAATGCAGCATTACAAATGACCCTACCCACACCACAGCTGCTGAACCTTTCTGCAAGGCAGGATGAGCTGCAGACCTCCCCCAGATGCCAAGAACACCTCATCAGTATTCTCTGGGTCTGATGGTCTCTGACAGGCTTTCAAAGCTCGCCCCCACCTGCTAGCTGAAGAGACTGTGTAGAGTCCTGGAAAAAAAAAATCTGTTCCCTGCCCCATGGATGATGTGACCCATCCACATCCTTCCCTTGGCCTCATCTCCTGGGTGGTGAAATCTCCCAACCCTCCAGTAATCCCTGTAGCTCTGAATTTACCTTTAAGTCGTGTAGCTGCAGCAGAGAATCGCTGAATGAGTGAGTGAATGCATGCAAATACATGTAAACAGGAGAGAATGTGATAATTTGTGCAAGTTTATTATTCTGCCCAAATGTTAGCATTTTCTTTGATGGACTGGCTTTCCTTTGGCATACTTTTTAAAATGACCTCTTTAAAGGCATTTCATGACAGTAAGGTAGGAATAGTTCAATGTTGTTTTAGAATAGGCTAAAATCCTTTTGTGGCTCTTCTCGTTAAACATGCAATTTTTCTCCCAGGGCAACACAAAATGTGAGTTGAAAGTAGGATGAGAGCAATTAAGATCCAAGAAAGGGTGTATATAAAGTTAGGATTAAAGAAAGCTGAAAAGCAAAATTTCAGCTGAAGAAGAAAAGGCTGATAAATATATTGAAAGCTTTTGATGGCTGCAAAGTGTGTAGAAGGGCAGCTCATTTAATTTCCTCTTTTGTTTTAACTGCCAGTTTACTGCAACTGAAGGTTTTGATTTCATTCTAAAAAATATTTTGGGGAATGCTATTTCTTCTGCCCCCAAATGTGATTGGCAAAATAAATTTGAAATATTTACCACATGAATGTGATTTCTCTCTGTTTGCATTAAATCCAGATTTAATGGAATTTTCTTTTTTAAACTGAGATCAGTCATTCTTTTTTCTCCTTTCTGTTTTACTTTTCTGTGTCTTCTTTTGCAAGTCTTTTTTTTTAAAAAAACAAGCCATTTCCATAAGAATCTTGATGCTTCTTGGTTTGGAAACCTGTACATGAGAGCTGCTGGCTTTTAAAGCCCTGTGCTGTGTCACAGTGGTGCCAGAGAAGAGCTTGCTGTTGGATTGCTCCCACTCTCCCTCTGCTAGAAGCTACTCATCTCTCTGAATGGGAGGTACCTGAAGCTTTCAGAGAGTTGCTTCTCAATGATTCTTCAGATGCTTGACCTGATAGGTGCTTCTTAGAGCTGCTCAATCTGCTGCTGCATACTTGGAAAAGTGAGGTTTGTTTGGTTTTTTTTTTAAGTTGTTTGGATAAAATGGTGCTTTGTTGCCTTGCTGCCATGTAAAATGAACAGTTTCTGGGAGAGTTTTAGTGGTGAATTGGAAGCATGAGCTCAGAAACTTCAGGCTTCAGGCCCTTGCTGGCTTCTCCACAAGGGAGATGGGGTTCTGAAGCCCATTTCAGCTCTCAGAATGCTGGTGCTTTTTCAAGCCAGTACTATGATTTCAGGGTGATTTGTGTTGATATTCTCCATTTTCTTTTGAAGACAAAGTTAGTATTAGAATCTTTTTATTAGATAAGGCACCAAACAAGCTCATCTGAAGCATTTCAGTACCATAGCAGTAGTGCTGTACTGTTTGATGTCCAGGGCTTAATAAAGTAATTTTTACCAGTTAGGAGTAGGAGTTTGGATTAGAGCTGTCTATGTAGCAGTATCCCTTAGTCTGAATTAATTGATTCTAAAAAGTGCAGGTCAAGTGCACAAATTTCCTTCATGAGCAAAGATGGATTTTCATTTGAGGTGCTGGAGCCAGTTTACATCAGCATATGCTTATTAGTGTTTTTCGTACTTCTGTTGAAAATTATTGTGTGGTTTTATTCCTTTCTCCTCTAGCTTGTATATCTGAAAATGTGAATCATGTTGATTTTCAAGCAGTGTTGGTTGTTCACTGAGCATCCAAAATCAAAAAGCAATAATTGTATTTTAGAAAATAAGTGAAAAATCACTGCTAGCTCCTCCTTGTGAGTTATGTTGTGAATGGGATGGTTTGCATTGCAGAGAGTTATGATGTATGTTTGAAAACTTTTTTTAAGAAAGAAAAGCTGAAAACAGGTTCAGGCAGCCAGTGTGCTGGGTTTCATTCTGCCTTTATGTTTTGCTCCCACAGCAGGAGGCAGTATTTCTAATTAATCATGTTCTTCAATATTTGACAAAATAGAAATCTGCTGTGACTTCCAGACTTTGCTGAGGATGGATTAGGAGTCAAGGAACAAGAGCTGCCATGCAAGGTGGACCAGTGTGGAAAAGTTTAGTGCAAACTTGACCCATATTGTTACCAATGTATCAGTATTCACAAACATGAATTAAAAATATAGCAGATACATTGACAGGTATCCTACAGTAGAGGCTTTCAATTTTCAAAAAAGTTTTTTTTAATTCCTTTTGGAAATACTTATAAGAATTGATAGTTATCATTGTCCTCTCAGCTATAATTAATTATAATAATTAGAGCTGTGGACATCGATATGCAAGAACAGATGTGAGTAGGACAAGCAATCTATGGCAGCAATAACTTTATACAAAGACCTGTGCTGTCCTACACAGTGGAGTTTCTTGCTGTAGGCAGTTCAGTGCATGTGTCTATGCTCACTGGCTCAATTCCTGGAATAAACACCTTGATCTTCTTTTTGGGCAGATAAAGTGGAGCTGAGAAATATTTTCTGAGACCTTTCAGATGAAAATCTAATAGTAAATTGTTTCTGCTGCGCTTCATTAGAGGTGCTTGCGACTGGATTGCTATTGATTGCTTTTTGAATGTGATTCTGCATTTTAAAAAGTTGCAAGAGAAAAATGACAGTGATAGATGTGTACCTTCATATCCCTGTGTCAGATGTGAAGGAAGCTGCAGTTCATCAATGGCCTGTTAATGGCAGAAAAGCAAATGACTATTCACAACCTGAAGGTTCTGATCCTGCTGCCACTTGAGAGTTGTGTGTCTTTATTAATGTAAGCAACTGCACTGAACAACTGGGATTACTCACATTGATAAAACAATCTGAGTTTGAGTGATCCTGGAATCAGTACCTTGGAAGCTGTTCATGTAAGAAAAAGCTATGATCAGATAATCAAAGTCAGAAATTTAAGTATAAGAGGAGTATCAATGATTTTGACACTTAAGAGTTCCCCTGTGCTTTCCAGCTCACAGTGGCAGAACATGCAAGGTTAATAATATAGAAGTAATACACTTTGTGGTGTTAATCACTGGAACTTGCTTTGCCACTTTTGTGACAGCTCATGTCTGAAGGCTGTCTGAGGTCAGTGGGTTGTACCCATGAGGTCAGACTGAGACTTGTTGTGTTTTCACCCATTCTGTGCTGCTTCTTTGCTTTGTGCAGGCCTGAATTTTTTTAGAGAAACATTGTTGATGCATGTGACATTGCCTTATCTTCTTTAGCATGATAATGACATCAGACAGTTATAGGAAATGCTGAGGCATCTTCAGGTCCTGCTATGGCAAAGGAATTAAACAAATGTTTAGCTCTCATAGGGGTATTGTAGTCATAGACCCCCTCCCTTCCCAGGTTCTTCGAGTGACCCTAAACCACTCATTTGTGACAGGTACTCCCCATCCTGCACATGTGAAGTTGTCCTGGTGTGCTTGTGTATACAGCAGAAGTCCACAGTTCACCTGAAGGGGGGGCCTTTAAAGACTGCAGCAGGTGGTGTGAGAGCTCTGATGATCACACTTCCTCATCCTCACCCTCCTTTTCATCCATCCTAACCCCACCCTGCTTTTCCCCTCATTTACCCTTCATAACCTCCATATGGATTTGGTCACCGGCCAAGCATCCCAAGGTCCTGGTTCCCTGTGCTGTAGGAAGACAACAAAGCATTCTCTCCACAGTTAGTGCCAATCTGCCATAGCTTTCCTTTGAGATGAAAGTCATTCCGAGAGTTTAGCAGCACTTGGGGTGATAGGACATCAAGAAAATATGTTTTGTTTTTTTATGCCTTTCCAGATTTTTCTGTTTTGTTTTGCCTCTTGTCTTCCTTTATATTAGCTTTACCCCTTCTTCAGTCATAGTAGTTAAAAAAGAGAAGAAACACAAAGTATGTTTTGAAGGCAAATATTTTGAAAAGTGAAAAAAAATAGGAGCAATTCATACAGCTTTCATTGAAAATAAAAGTATTTTCAGACAGTAATGTTTCTAGTTTCATTGACTGTGCTATGCACATGTTAGAAATGGTCATTCACCTGATTGTCTCTCAAGACATGTAGTTGCATCAAACCTCAATTCTCTAGTCCATGACTTTCTGTTTTAATTAGATGAAGGAACCCATTTGACTCTGGCCTAAGTGAGAAGTGATTATCTTCTGGGACTGGAAGTGATATAAAGGTAGATTGCTGTTTGCATTGCAGTGGATTTCCACCAAAGTCTTATGTAGGTAACTATCTTAGGTGTACTACTGATTTTCTTGTTATCTCAGCTTTCCTGTGTGAGAATGCAAGAAGGAAAAGACTATTATTTAGTTACTATATGCTGGTATATGTTTTCCTGTGATAAAGAAAACCAGAATTTTGTACTTCATGCTGTATTGCATCCACAGTATTATCACTGTATCATCTAAGCTGATTCCAATACCAAACCTGAATGTGTCATTTTCTGATCATTAAGTTGTTTGAACAGTGACACACAGGCACAGCCACTCATGGTGATTGGCAAATACTATTCCAGACAGCTTAGACTCTTTGGGAAGAGACTGCAAAGGCAAAGTAACCTGCCAGCAAAGGAAACAGATTGTTTCCAAAGTGCAGTTAAGTAGCACTTGCTGCTCCTCTTCTGATTGTTAAGCTACTTCCATCCAGACAACATGTGTGATAGACCATCCTCAGCCTGCTTCAGTGACAGGATCTTTGAAGAAACGTGGAGGTTGGTTTGTTTTTTTTAATGAGCTTTTTTTCAAAATTGGTGAAATAGAAGATTTAAAAATATCTGAACATATTCTCCTACTCTTTTTTAATTCCTAAACAGTTTGTGGAAAATTACTGCCTTTGTTCTCTGATCTGTTTGCAAATTTATAGTTTGAGGTGACTATTTAAAAAGCAGAATAGGCATCACAGTAAGTTTTATTTTCTGTGATCCTTGACAGAAGTGTTTTACAGTACCCTTTTTTATAGACAGTGTCACTTTTTACAAAAATTAAGACACATCATGTTCAGATTTATCCAAGATACCATCCTATTCATAGTTTAAACTGTTACTTTCTCCCTCTTTTTTTGCAGATTTGCAGACTGCTGCTGCAGTGGTGAATGTTTAACCCCCAGTCTGTGCTCTGAGCAGCACAACTGTCACAGCACAACTCTTGTAAGGGCTCGATGTCACGTAGTGGCAACAAAGCATATGGGTCAAACAGCTTGGCCTGGAAAGATTAGTTCAAATACACTTGTCTGTCTATAGTAGTTGAGAAAATATTGGAAAACAGAAGAATCAAATAAAAAGCATGTGTTTCATTCTTTCTCTCAACTTCGATCTGGAAATACTGAACTCATACTCAACAAATCAAATGTTTGTCTTAAATGTGCCTTCAAAGAAAGAATTTATTGAACTGAAGTAAAAGATGATGTGACCTGAGACCAAAACTTCTCACTTCTGGTTACATGTAAAACACTGAGTTCATAAAGCAGCTCCAGTAGCTTTTAGCTAAGGAGGTTCTGTCCCAGCAAAGTAAGTGTGCATGCAATAATGAAACTGGCATTGCTTTTGTTGTTTGGAGGACAGGGTAAGTAAAACATGCTGTATGAAGTGTCTGTAGAATTTAGGCAGATATGTGTATTTGTGGTTTATGGTATATGAAGAATTGGATCCTCCAGCCATTACTAACATTACGATGTGAGAGCTACCAGTTTGCATTACCATCTGTGTATAGAAACTCCAGTTTCTATACAAGCCACCACTGCACTTGTATGATTCATAGCTGTTAGAAAGAAAGACTTATTAGTCACCTACTTCATTCCCCTTCCTGTATGGAATTATTCTTTATTGTGCTGTACATTTGCTAGTTTTTTGTCAGTCTGATTTTAAATTATCGAAGTAATAGAGCTCCCACTGCTTCCCTTAGGAGAATGTTCCAGAGCATTAACAGATCTAATGTTAAGAAATATACTAATTTCCTGATTTTATTTTTTCTTTTATTAACTTTATTTCATTGCTCTAATTACTGTCTTCTGTGCATTTTCCCGTGTTCTCACTTTGAAACTTAAAACCTGCACCCTGAAAACATATCTTGTTTATTTTCAGCTACCATACACATATATGAACAGGTAAAACTTAACCTATACAGACCTGTGTTTGGTAGGAGTAAGGCAATAAAACTGCTAAAATTGGTTCATTTTAGAGCAACACATCTTTGCAAGAGCTCCAGAAGTAATTACAAACAACAGCTGAAAGCTTCATGTGAGCTGAAAGTTGATTTCCTACGCCACTTTGTAAAACTAATGGTTGCACTTACCTGAATTAAATAGACAGAGTTAAAGTAAAAACTTGTGTAGCCATCGATTTTGATTTGAGTTTTCTAGTTTATCTAGAGGATTGGTAGGATACTTCAGGCAGATGAAGAATTTTTAGTTTCCCAGTGGAACTTAAAGTTCCATGTGAGCTTCCCCAAGCTGTTTCAGCACAAACTTTAAACCAAAAACAGCAATGGCTTGTGCTGCCTTGCAATTCTGCCCTGAAATGGATGCAGAGCACTTGCTACTCACCACTAGTGCGTGGTACAAGATGGTGGTTCAAGGTATGTGTTTCTGCTTTGCGTTCATGTGATCATTACCTCAGATAAGAGAAAACAGCTTAGCTCAAATCAAGTGTCAGGATTTGTCGGACACTCATTCACCTGACTACACTTTAAACCTATTTTCAGTGGGTATCAGTTTAATGAAAAAGATAATTCTTAAGTGGAGATAATTCACAACAGGTTTGTGTGCCTGGATTCTGCATTCTGGAATAAAATCTGGCTTAAATGTGCATCTTTACAGTACCTTGCTCTAAGTACACATTCTTCAGTGGCTCTACTCAACAGAATGCTGAACAAGTCTTGAACAATCCACGCTTCTGCTGTGAAATTTGCCATGGTGAATTTCCTTGCAAACTTTAGATCACGTGAACAGCTGTCAAACAGCTTGCATGCTTCCAGCATCCATCTCTTCACTCTCTCTTGGACTTGGACTGTGTTGCACTGACCTTGCCCTAGCTGCCTGCCCTCTTTCTGCTGAGTTTCTTATATAAGTACAGTTCACAAAACTCTTTCTTCTGCCTGGGACAAAGTTTCAGCCATGATATCTAACCGTGGATGCCAGCTGGTATAGCAGGTTAGAGAGCTTGTTCTAAAATTTTTAGTTTGCCAGTTTTATTAAGGATCTGTCATTCTTTTCCAGGAAATGTCAATGTCTTATATGATAGTATTTCCCTAGGAAATGCTTACAGTAGAACTCAAGGATTTTGAAAAGGAAATGTTTTCTAAGACTAAATGAGGGCAAGAGCAGAAATAGACCTTGATTTTACAGAACATGTTCTGTAGTCGTGACTGTGGAAAATGAAATGAATACCTACAATGCAGAGAGTAGGATGGCAGACACGGCTCTGTTCTGTGCTCAATAATATGTCTCACTTCTTGAAATATTTGCATCTCGAATGGCCAGCTTATCAGACCTTTGAAGCCAGTGAGAAGACTGCAAATGACATCTCCCGTTGTTTTGATGTATTCAGTGTTCCTGTCTAAATATCCAGGGAAGACATGAGGGCAACAAGACAGAAGATGATGATACAGATCACACAGTTAATACAAACTGACCATCCTAACTTCTCTCTTTGCCGGGTTACTTGCAGGTAATGGAAGGGAGACACTGCGTTCTGAGATAGCAAATCCTGGTGTACTTTCTTAGCTGCTTTCAAGAGCCACTGTGTGATTTTGTTCTGTAAAATGGAGTAAAATGAAAGTCAAAACCAAATCAGTCTTTTGGGGTTTGCCCCAGTATTTGCTCAAATTGGCATTGCTAAGGTCGCTGTGAATATATTACGAGAACTGCAGTCAAATGTTGGGTGTTTGAACAGGTTTTTCCATAGCTTAGCTGCTCAGGCTGTCTTTACCTAGAATATGATCTTATTGCCACTGAGTGATGAATCTGTTCCTTTTGTTAACTCAAGCTGTTATTTAAAAGGTAATTGTTCTTTTTAAATTATAATTGAATCTTTAGACTTTATGTGATAAAGCTGACTGCAAAATGCATGAACCAGCATTAGGATTATTTTATGTAGTATAACTGACCATGCATAAAATCTGTGTAGTAAATTATGCACTGACAAATAAGTCTTGTGTCCCCTTTATTCTCACTGAAGTCTAGATGAGCAGAACATATGGAAATTCCCTTTATTTAGCAGTCTTAACAGGATCTATGCTGTAAAGGTGAAATTACTGACTACTGACTGGGTGCTCTGAGGGTATTTAGTTCTACCTTACTGTTGTCTCACCCAGATCTGTAGATTTCTTGCCAAGAGATAGGTCCAGGCTGAAAACACCTGGCAGAAGTAGCTGCTCTGCATGAAAAACAAATATTAGTACAGAGAAAGGAAGTTATTTCTGACGTAGTCTAATAGATAGGTTTGTTGAGATGAATGTCACTTTTGGGATTGTATCAACTGAGGCAAGAAGCAGGAACTGGCTTTGCAAATCAGAATGGAAGCCTTACTGTAAAAAGTAACATAGCAGAGAGTAGGCTGGAATACTGCTCTACTCAAGAGTTTCCATTCAACTTCAGTCCTAATATATGCTACTACATTTGTGGTATATTGTGTCTTTTGCTATGCAGGTTTAATTATCTATAAAAAGACTTTATATGAATTTATCTTTGGATGTCTGCTCTAAAATGGTGACTTAGTATATTCATATGATGAACTCTACATTGATGTTGACAGATGAATAATTCAGTAGCTCTGAGAAAACAGTAGAAGTCAACAAAAGCAGAAGAAATGCCTGTAGAAAACTGAGATTTTTAACCAGGAGACATAGCTGTCATGTTCTGATGTCATGTCTTGATCCTCAGATAGATCCCATGGTGAAGTCAGATAATAAAAATTTGTGACCTCAGAGCAGTATGAAATTAAGATACAGGACAATGACATCATTGGAGGTATAAGGGAAAGGGTCAAATTGAGAAGAGCAGTTGTGAAGACATGTTTATCTGCAATCTAAAATACAAAATGGTTCAGGAAAAAATTGCTTATAAAGTAATTTGCTCTCTTTGTTTGCCCCTGGAAAATTTCTTCTTAAGATACTGTAGAACAGCTCAGTGGCACAATAAAAGCAATTGCCAACCTGGATGTATAGAGGAAATAAAGGAATTTCTTCCTTCTACAAAGGAAGAAATAATTCTGTCACATACTAATAAAGTGCCATATTTTTGGATAGAAAAAATAATTTCTTCACCTAGTCACTTCCTTTCTCTAATATTTGAAAACTGTTTTGAACTCTTACTAGGAGGTTGACGTGCAAGTTCTTGAGAGTTGTGTGGCAATATATAGAGTACAGATGCAGAGTTTGGGAAGCTATTTTAGTTTCACCATTTGGTTATTTTATGTGCGAACAGCCTTTACAATTAAGTGTATGCTGGTACTTCTGTTATGTCATAAATGCAATGATCCTCAACAAAAGAGGTTAATGGCTTTTGTGTCCCAATGCTGTTTGTCCAACAGAGATGTAAAACAGAGCACTAAAGGGCTGAGTTTGTAGTGTTCTTTGGCTTCTTCATAATAGTTTTTTAATATACAGCAACTTGGGAGGTTTTAGGATACAGGATACAAATAAATCTCTAATTGCCATCTTCATTATCTTTTAAGTGAAAAATACTTGTGTTCTAGTGAAAAGGACCTTTTTTAATCATATGAAAAGTATTTTGAGTATAATTTAAGGGTAAGTAAATACTTACTACTGATGCAGAATTGTAGGAAGCCACAGCAGAATTTTATTAATATATAACTATATTTAATGGTTATGTTATAAACTTAAACAGCAATAACGGACTTTCAAAATATAGGTCTGTGACTCTTGTCACAATATGGTAAAGGCTGTTGTATAAGAAGATCCAACAGTGGAGTAGGGTAAAGGATATGTTCCTGGGACCTGGCAATTGACACATTCTGAGCACACAGCTTTCACAAAAGTGCTTGCTCTGCATGTGGCAGAAGCATTAGGAAAACTTGGTTGTTTCACAGGGTTTTTTTCTAGTAACAAAACTCATAGTTACAGAAGTTTAATTTTGTACGTATTAGATGGAAAAGCTCTAGGCATTTGTGCATAAAACTATAGGAAGCATGTTAAATGGTTTTCCTATCCATAGCATGAAATTTTCAGAGGCTTACCACTCCTGCATGACCGAATGTGTGCAGAGTAGTACTTGAGCAGATCACTGACCAAGGGCTAGAAAAGATTAAACACTTCTGTTTCTTCAGCCACTGTTTTCATGGTTGGAGTCAGCCGCTGCTGGGAATGCTGTGCTCAGGACCTGTGGACTGCTGGGTCCTGTGATCCAGCCCCTAGCCTGCTCCCAGATCTTCCTCTGTGACAGTCTCTTTAGAGAGGGCAAACATCTCCTCCAAGTGCTGTTTGAAAGGCTGCAGAGAAGTATCTCTGGATAGCTCCTCTGTCCTTGATACTCCTTCACACCTTTGTTGTCTCTGTGAAGCCAAAGGCTTCTGTGCTGGAGTTGTGAACCCAGGGGTGAACATCAATTCATCTGTAAATCCACTAGTATTGATGGAAATGGTGCACATACATTCCTTGTAGGATTTAATGAGTGTTCTGTGGAGAAAATCCTTAAATACCAGGGACAAAATATATCCTTAAGTACAAAGTGTTACATTTAAATAAGCCAAAACCACCAAATTCCTCTACAGGTTGTTTCTATCCCTTATTTTAGCCCAAGTAACCTTCATCTTAAATCTGACAGGGGTTTAAGATATGCAGATAAGTTTTTTTGTGTATTTTTGAAATCCCACAGTAAACAGTGTCATGTATCTTAGGGAGCAACTGAAGAGCTTTGTTAGCTGAGTATTACTTGCATAACGCAGACATCTTTAATCTTTTGGGTTTTTAAAGCTCAGATTATTTGCAGTTTTCCATGGACCTCGTTCATGCCCAGTGGTTTTGAAAAACTGGAGTTGTATCACATAGATGTCAGCAGTACAAGCCATGTCCTGCTATTTTGTTACCCCTCAGTGTCCCCAGGTGCAGACTTGAAACCTCTTGTAGGATAGGAAAGGAAGGGGCAAACTGTGGATATTGGTACCACTGTCTGCCCCTGGGAAAGTAGAAATTAAAAAGTAGCAACCTGTATTAGGTTTACAGTAAAGCTCCTATAAATTGAGAAGCTTTCTCAACAAAATGGACCCCCATGCTGCTTGGCTGGGAGGTCTCTCTAGAAGAGCATCACCATGGAAATGGGCTGCCAGCAAGATGGAACAGCAAAACAGATCATCAGCTTCTCCAACCAAATGGCCTGAGGACCAAGGGTACAGGCACAGGTTTTGGCACTCTCCCCACAGTGACCTCCCTCTCAACAAACCTTTTCTCAGGGCAAAATCTAATGGAAGGATCCCAAGCAGAGCTGCAACTTCCCTCCCATTACAGGATTTGCTGTAGGAGGGAAGGAGCAAGCCTGCAGCCATTATAGTTCTGTTTAACTGCCCTGTTAGAAGTGATGCCATACTGCTATTTTTAATTTAATTCTTTTGTGAGAGTGGAGGCGATAAAACAAATTGTTTCTATGCTTCATTCACACACCTAATAGGGGAACAGTGCAAGGGAGCTGCAAACTGTAATCTGCATGAGGAACAGCAGCAAGAATTTCCAAGTGCACCTGCTTGGATTATGCTGAAAGGCTGTCATTTGCTAAGGAGTCCACTTTTCATCCCCATTTCTGATTGTATCCAAGTATAATTTTTACAGCAGTACCTTGCATCCTGAACCCTTTCAGGTTCATTTGTGCTGTTCTATGGCTTTCATTGTAAGCCAAAGAACACCTGACTATAAGGTGTGTATATACATGACCTTGTAAAAGGCTCTTTGCTGTTTCAGCATTGGCAGGAGAGACTACAAGTGAGAGCAAAGATCCTTATCAGGGACTAGAAAAAGAGACCAGGGGTTGTCAAATTGTGCCCACAGCCATCCAGATAGAAAGCTGAAGGATTAAAGAGCCCCACAAGCAAAGAGCCAAAGAGCTCGGGTTGCAGGGCCACAGGGAATGATGAACAGTATGAGAGAGATTTACTAAACCAGGCAGAGGATTGATGGATTTTGTTTCCCTCCAGATTCTTGCATTGAGAGTGGAAGGCTGCCTGGGTAATGTGAGACTCTGGTCCAAGATGAGCAGAATGCAAACTACCAAAGGGCATAAAGGGTGAACTGTTGATGAACCTCCTGGTAGGTAGGCAGTGAAAGGAATTACATATGCTTGCTGTGATATCTGATACTCAATACAGTGTGCAGGTGGTATCAGTGAGCCTGTGGGTACATCCCCTTTGGTGCTTCCTTCGTCACACCATGCTGTTCAAGAGGGGAAGCTAAGGCAAGAGATGGGTGATCCCTCAATGTAAATACACCTAAAAGATGGGTCCTTTCTTAATGTAAATACACCTTTCTACGTATTATATTGATGTTTGCTCAGGGAGCTGCTTCTTGATTAGTTCTGCCAGCTCTTGGTTTCCATATGTCTAAGGAAATGACAGTATACTCTTAGATTTACTCCTATTTATACTAATTAAATACTAGTAAACCTGTCTACTTGAAGAACAAATGATAAATCATTTTTTCCTCAGTTCTATGTTGGACTTCTTTATATTCCTAACTATTAAAGCTCCTTTATTTTTTATGTTCTTCTATCTTGAAAACAGTTACGTAAGTTTATAGTCCTGCATAATTTAGCTGTGCACTTCTTGTATTGAACTCAAAGAGAGGAAATCACGACAAATTCTGTAGGAGGAGGATTTCCAGTTATTCAAGGCCTGAAGTGATGAAATTATACGGAGATTTATATTTTTATTAAGCAAAATCATGGTGTCTCCAGAACATCTCCATTGCATACAAGCTGAAGAAAAATCATTATCAAGGTCATCTACCTGAATTTCTTTTAAAAAATTATTATACGCAGTTGGAAAATAACATTTATCACCATAGCACTTAATGAAGGAAAAACCTTTTATGGTGTCCTACCATTCCAACTGAGCAGGCTGCTCCTTCCAGGGGCTGCAGGTAAAGAGCCTGTGTTGTGGACAGTGGTCTATTACCTATCTAGTGCAACTGCAAATAGAGTTGCTTTTTCTCCAATATATGGATTAATTCAAAGAGAGCTCCTAGGTGGTCTGCCAAGCCACGGAAACTCTGGGATAAAGCTAGCAAAGAAAGGAGCCATCAGGCACTGAGATTACAGAGGGTTATGTGCCCACCTACCTTGTGCTACCAAGGCTTCCAGCTGGCTCTGGCAAAGAGAGAGTAGTTTTGTGCTTAGTAACATGCCTGAAGGTGGAACACAGCATGTTTTGTAGGCCTTGGCTCTAAGGTAGAACTTAAACCATTCTATCTGCTCAGTTATGTCTCTGAAGCAGTGTTGTGCTCCTGGAAATCTGGCAGAGGGGAGTGTCTTGCCAGGTACCATATGTCCTCATTGTTCTTCATGCTAAGGAGTGGCCAGGCTCTTGGAAGAGAGTTATATGTTATCTTACAAAGTTATGTGGATGGTGCTGTAGAAATTAAGTATTTCTTACTGTAGCCAGGAAGGGCTTGGCATTGTCACCTCTTAGGGTCAATTACTCCACAGTGCAAGGCAAGTTGTCCCTACATGGCTTTGAGAGAGAAACACGGCGTTAGTTTTGCCTTGGATAGGCAAAAGCCCAAAAGTAAAAATTATAATTATGGGTAAATGTCTTTAAATACAGGGTGCATTCTAATACCCCATTACATTCACATTTGCCTCCTTCATGCCTTCGTAGTCTTATTTCAGTCTCTCCCAGTAGCTCAGTTCCATTCCCAGAGGCCTGAAGTGAATAAATCCAAACATGCTCTATTTAGACTCCTACTCCATGGTCAGCACACACTATGTGGCATTTCAGAGACTGAGGGAAGTGAGCCACATTTGCTCGTGGAAAAAAGAAAGAACTGCAGCAATATAGTGACGTAAGGTTTACCCTGCAGGTTCACCTCGGGTTACAACCGGATCTAATTCAGCATGCTCTTGTCAGTACAGCTTAGTTCAGCTAAACCCAGAAAATACAGTTCAATTCTGCATACAGCTAACTCCCACATAAAGCATCAAAACATTTCCAGTCTATTTTTTTTTTATTACAGGCTTTTTTTTCCCCCTTCATTTGAAGAGCTGTTAGGCCTGAATAACGTCAGCTTATTCATCTGTTTGGTACCAAATGAAAGTAATTTTATGATTTTGATTAAAGGGCCATTTCAAGGTGGATGGGAAAATCACACATTTAAAGATGTTCCTACACATCAGATGCTAATGAGGTCACCGATGAGAACATTGTTGTTGGGGGCCTCTACTTGTCCCCAGAGTGCCTTTCTTCACTGGGAAAAGGTCCTCCCAGGCAGTCTTAATCTAGAGCACATTTTGAAACAGCTCTTTCAGCTAGTGAAGTGCTAAACTGCTTCTTTGTTTTCATCTTAGTAGACTGAGAAAAAAATGGCATAAATTTCACAGCACTGAGATTTTTTTATATCTGAAATAACTTTACAGTTTGGCTCTTATATCTGTGTGGCTGCAAGTCTAATCAGCCAGAATACCCTGCAACTCCTAGAACTGCAAATGTGCCTGGTGCAGTGGTAGACCTGAAGTCAAGTTTGTATTGAACACATCAAGCAGCTCAAAGAAGAAAAATAGTGCATCTTGACCCAGATCTAGACCAAAGTGGTTTTATATACCAAACCAAGTAGAGTTGATGTATGCTTGCTGCCTTCATCTTCAAGTGCTTCTGGCAGTCAGAGCAAAAAATAGTTTAGAACACAAAGCTTTATGGTACACTCACAATGCTGTCATCTTTTTCCTTAAACAAGCATTTTAGACAGAAATCTTTTGACTGAACTTTGGTGTTAACCAAACATTGCGTGTTGGATCTGGGCCAGTACATTGTTCCTGATAGTGCTCAGGAACTGGCCAGCTGACTGTTCCGGAATGATGTGACAAGAAGGGGATTTTCTTAATCTTTGGGGATTCCCCTTAAGGGAATGTCTTAATCCCTGACACTTAATCACTGTTTGTGTCAGGAAGTATAAATGTTTGTCGTCCATTGCTTAAAAAAAGCAAGGTTCATTAAGGATTCTATTCTTTCTTTTTAAAACAGATTATTTTCTAATGGGAACATGCAGGTATTCATTAACAATCTAATGAGTATTTTCTTTTATAGTCCTTTCTGGTCCCAATTATATTATGCTGCTGACAGCTCCACAGGGTAAACTTACATTTGAAGTTCCAAAAGGTAGAGCAGAATTTTCCTTAATCTCTTTTAAATTTGCCTGTCGGTTTTAAACTTCCTGTTTAACATGCCTTTCATAGCTCTTAATTATTTTGTCTTCTGGCTTCAGTGTATTCTTTTTCTTTCATTTTGAAAAAATAAATAAGGATGTTTAATTTTCCTTAATATTTATAATTTTTTTACAGCTGTCCTGCTCTGCTGTTTCATTTGACTCTTTTTCAAACAGAAATCAATCTTTCTTCATACAACTGATTTTCTGAAGCCCAGAGTGATTTATGTTCATGGAATCTGAACCCTTTCTGTGGCTGCTCTTTTTGCAGCGCTGGCTGCCTGTAAGCATTCCTCATGCCAGATTTACAGCTCTTTTTGTTTGGTTTTTTTTTTTTGTTTTTTTTTGTGTTTT
>VXBU01016443.1:1023909-1281911 GCA_013400315.1 Bombycilla garrulus | reverse complement strand
CTTCTACTGGGGAGTGTTGCTGCTGCTGGCATTCCCTGATGTGGGACATGGCTGTGGGAGCCAAGGGAGCTTCCTGGGCCTTTCTCTGGGGCTGATCCGGACACCCATCCAAATCCTGACACGAGATCATGATCTGAATACATGTCCCAAAGCGAGGTGATGGTGCCAAGGAGAGGCTTTATTCCACTGCACTGTTTTGGAAGCACAAAGGAAACCCTGGCAGGTACAGAGCCGAAGAGACTTGGTAGGTTGGACACACAAAGGTCCCTGCCATGCCATCTCCTGAGTGTGGTGGTGCTTTCTGCCTCGTCACCAGCGACTTTCTTCTCTCTCGCCCAAGCCTGTGCTGCCTGCAGACCGCGCTCAAAGGTGCCGTGCCTTATCCCGGCTTTCCGCGCTGACATTTGGGATTTCTCCACAGGATGGGTACAGCAGAGGGAGCAGTAGGACAAGCTTCTCCAGGCTGCCTCACCCTGCGTGCTCCCGGCCCGGCGCAGAGCCCCGGGCTGATCGGCCCTGCTCGTGTGTCCCTGCAGCCCGAGCAGCACCGGCACCCCGAGCCGGAGGGATCCGCGCTGCCCTGGGGCCAGCACACGGAGGGAGGGAGGGAAGGGAGAGGGCTGTGTGACAGGGACACCTCCCCCAGCCCTGCAGGGCACCGATGCATTTCAGAGAGCAAGTCAGGCGCTACTGCCTTTTACATAACCGATCTGATGGGATTTGTGGTGTTGGCCTATATATTAATGCTCCAGCTCTCATTAGCAGTTTCTGAGACTTCCAGGCCTCCTCGTATGTTCTTGCTGTGCATTTTTTTCCTTTATGGAGGAAAAAAAAGTAATTTCCTTTCTTTTCCAAGTTTTTAATCTGGAGGGTGAAATAAATGGAGTTTTATTTGAGAGCAGGAGAGTTTTTTGGCAGGATGTAGGATGAATGAAAGGGGATTGTTCCTACCTTTAGCTCAACTGAACGGAGAATCTGTTTCATAGATTATCCTCTTCCAGTTCTGAAAAAAATGCATATGTCACTCCAGCCACAGTCGTCATGTCTGCCTGCATGCACACTTCATACAATGGCTGAATTTCCACAAAAAATCTTGGGGTTGTCCGTCCAGGCATAATATAAAGACATAATGTTTGTGACATTTTTGTAAAATAACTTACTGGAAACCATTTTCAGTGCAGAAATGCAATGAAACTAAGGTGCTGAAGTAAGACAGGATAACAGAGCCATTTCCATAACAAAAATATCAATATATAAAAATTTCAGGAATAAAGACTTTGTTTTCAAATGAATGTTGTGACAAGTTTTGGTGTTGTGATATTTACTTCCACAAGCGTTTCACTTTTCCTCTTCAAGAACAGGCTGCAGTGAGCTCTGTTAATTAGCACTGTTTACTGCCTTTTGTATACCTGGTTAGACTAGACATAAAGCCTTTAAAGCAGCTGAGGGTTCTTACCATGGATAAGACAGAAAGCATCTCCTGCTGGAGCAAAGACTGTGTCATGAATCTGTGTAGATGGCGTGTGGGCTGTTTGTTTATTTTATTTTCAGAGTTTGGCTTTTTAAGGGAACACAATCATGCTATGTTTGTTTGTCTCACACTCCTGGCCACTGCCAGTATTTTTGAACTCACTGGACACATTCTGCTAAATTAAACACCTAGGAAGAAATCTCAGCTATACTGATTCTCCCTGAGTCTCCTGAAATGGAATCCAAGATACCAACCCAAAAAAAAAACCAGGACGTGCAACATTCCCCTCCTAAAGCAGCTCCCATGTGTGCTGGCTGCTCAGTCTGAGCACAAACAGCTCTGAATCAAGCTGCACAACCTGCTTGCTGCTTTTTCCACAGGTAGGGAGAAAATACAGAAGGGGAAGTGGAAGGGAGTTGAGAATACTGATAACTGAGGGAAGTATCTAGAAGAACAATCATGGAGGCCTGGGGAAATGAAAAGGATAATTGTGGAGGTGGCAGTGCAGCTTGCCTGCATGAACCTGGAAACGGAGGTGGGCAGCTCTCTTGTCCTGAGGGGCAGAAGTTGTCATGAGAGTTTAGAGGAAACAGGGATTACTGTTGTTGGAAGCAATAAATAGCAGAGCATCATAAATCTTGAGGAAGACAATCTTCATTAGGTGCACTGCTCACCAAGCGACTTAAATGAACTATAGGTCACTTCAAACCTTGAAAGTTCAGCATTTTCAGGTAAAGGACAAATAATAGATGATAGTAGAAAGTCTGAAATCAGCCTTTTTTTTTTTATCCAGGAGCACTACCAGTTCCAGAAAGACTTTTCCAGGCCTCAGCACTTTGTGGGCTTAGGTTTACCTGAGTGGTTTTCTTTTTAGAAAAGTATTTTTCAGTCTGGTAAAATTATCCATTTAACTACAAAACTTTATTTTTAAAAAGTCACTCTTCATTTTATTACATCTCAGATCCTAATTTTGTTGATCAATTTGGGCACCTAACAAAAAGTGTAAAGATAAATGGAGCCAGAATTGTTCTAGTTAGGTATTTTTAAAGTGAGCTTGAAAATGCATCTGGTAAAGGCAAGGGCACAGAGTTTTTCAAAAGTTGCTTAACTCTTCATAATTAATGAAGAATTAATTAACTCTTCATAATTAATGTTAAAACTTTGTTCTTGTGGACAAAAATAAAGCCGAAGTCTTTATATTCTGGCTCCTGTACATGTGACATGCTTATATATGATGATAATTACTGGTTTAAGCCATGAGTTCATACCAAAAACTCTTACCAAAGTATAAATCCAAGACAGAGCAAAAGGAAAGGACATGTTCAAAAATAAAAAATAGATTTTCCCTTTATTCAGTAAAATGGGATGACTGAAAATACAGTTTGTTCCTGAAGCTTCCGTTTGTGACCGTAGATACCTCCCTTCTTTCCCTATGGCTTGAATCACAGAAACACAGAAGTCAAGAAAGAAAAGCTAGCACTGAAAATCATCTATTGCTGCAAAACTGATTGCAGAGTATTTACTAAGTGCATTCTCCATTTACTTTATTAATGCTTATCAAGAATTCTAACAATTTGCATGTGTTTTGCAAACAGCAGAGCTAACTTATCTGAACATTTTCAGTGACTGAGCTTCCTGCCATCATTGAGCCTCATAGAAATGGTAGGAATGTTGTGCCTAGAACAGTCAGACTCCACACTGGGAGACCAGGGCGTTGTTTTGCCCTGGGTGAGCCCATGTCCATCCCCTTGGTTTCCTTCCAGGGCAGATGTATCCTGCTGTGTTGGAGGCTGCATGGTGGGGGGGCAGCAAAGGAGCTGGTGCTTGGGGAATGCCACCAAGAGCCCCCTATCCCCACCTGCTGCAATAGTTGTCCCCCACCCCTTTAAGGAAAAAAAAAGTGGTAGGCAGGAGAGAAGCAGATGGATCAACACTTGGCCAAACCCCACCTGTTGTACCATTTTGGAGAGGGCTGTTGATTTAAGTACATAGCTGAGTAGGCTTGGCCGGAGGTCGGCTGGGGCAATGAGGGGTGTGCAGGTTGAGTAATACTGAATAAACAGTGCTGAATCCATTGTGACAGGCAGGAACTGCATGCCTGTCAGTGCAATTACAGTCCCTACTCCAGAGCTCTTACTCTTGAACAAACCTGTGCTGAAATATCTGCAGAGGTAACAAGATCAATCCAAAGTGGAAGAAATACTCTTGAGTAAGACCTAGAATGACTGAGCCCGTAGGGTAGAAGATGTTGCTTGTCCCAGTAAGCCCAAATCTTTAGACTGCCAAGACTAATGAATCGAAGACGCTGACAGACAAGGGGAGACAAAGAGCAAATTCTGTGCACATTAAAAATAGCTAAACATGAAAGGACAGATCATCCCTCTTAGGAACTTGGCTAAATTGGGAATGGGTAGGAAGTCACATGCCTCCAAACATGTTACCTCTTTACACTTGTCACTGGTACCAAATTACTCTCCTCTCTCTGCCACTCCCTTGTCTGCTCCCATGCCAGTTCCAACTCGAGCTCCCACTCCTCCACAAAAACTTACTATGTTTTCATATATCTCAAGTCTAATGCCACAGAACTCTCTTATCCGTTACACTTGATGATGGTTATAAGCAACAGATCCTGCTGAGAGAGTAGTATTCCGTGTCACAGCAGTGGTAAATCTCGCAGCTGTACACTTTGTGTTGTGCATTAGACCCTGGTATTACTGCACAGCTCTTCATCTGAGGAAACTGGACACCTGTCTTCTCCTCTGGCTTATGTGATACAGTTTTTGGACACATGATCTTTGACTCTCATTCATGGGATTGGGATCATGCTGTCCGTGTTGACATCCAAGGTTTCTCAGTAACTTCCAGCATCATTTTCCTAAGCTCTTCCCCTCCGCCTACTCTTAGGTTTTTAAATACCCTCTTAGGAGGGAAGCAAACAGTGGCCTTTTAGAGGATTCAAAGCCAAATCTCTTTTCCCTCTGTATCTACTAAAGGAAACACACAAGCTTAGATAAAAGCGTGGATGTGCTTCCGTGGATTTCCCTGCCATTGTTTTCCGTAACACTTAAGCACTCTCTAGAGGTAGGCTGAAGTCCTATAAACAGCTCAGTCCTAATCCTTCCTGTTCATGACTTCATTTCTGAATCATTACATTTGTCCATCGCACCTTCTTCTACGGGGTGCTTCTTTCTTCCTTCCTTGTTGCCCTAATTAGAAAGGAGCCTTCAGCCACAAAGGCACAAAGACTTTTCTTTGTTCCTTTGTCTCTCTGAGCACCTTAAGCACTGTGCTTTTTAAAACCTAATGTTAACAGTTGGTCTCTGCTTCTAGTGATTATCTGCCCTTCAAGGCTGACATCCTTACAAACAATTGGGGAAAAGAATTACTTGATGTACGTACTGCATTATATGAAATTGCACCATTTTAACAGGAATTCTCTGGCTCTGATTTTCTGTGCTCTGAGGGATTTATAAGCCAGCCGTGTTAGAGGTGGCTCTGTCAGAAAGCAGTGCCAGACAAGGCAGTTTTCCTGCAGTTCACTGCAGCTCCTCAACCTGAATAATAGACATATGCCCTGAACTGTTGTATCAGGAGTCCTGAGGAAAAGCAGTGAAGTGACTTCTTCCTTGACTGGCAGGAAGTCCGTGACATGTTTAGCTGGAATTTGTAATGCACTCTGGAAGGCAGATAGTGAACATACTGTGGTCTGGCTTTGCTAATAGTAACTATGTCATTAAATTAATTAATTAAATTTTAATTAATAGTAACTTAGTAACTAAATGGTAGTGATTCAAAAGAAATCTTTCAACTTTTCAGGAGCTGTCAGTTGATTTGCTATTTAATGTTCAACACTTCCAGGCCCACAAACCTGAGCTCAGTCCAGGTTAAGAAGAGCTCTTGCCTTTCAGTGTATGCAGACTGACCATGAAAATGACTGTGTAGTTACTGTTTTTCATCAGACTGTCAGATTGTATATGCTGTATGTGTTCTCAAAGACACTTATTTTTATGCATCTTATCAAGCAGGCGGGAGATGTGGAGACTTTCTTCATAGGCACTGTGATACAGCCCTTTGGTTGATTTTTTTACCCCCCCCTTAAAGGCCTTTCAAAGTTTGACCAGATTCCTTTATTAGCCTGAAGTAAATGCTTGATCACTTTTACTACTGTATCAGTCTGGCCTCTCAACACTGGCGTTCTGAAAAGTGTGATGCCCCATGAAATCAGGCATTGGCAAGGCATTTTCAAACCGTGTTTTCAGCTAAAAGATTCTGGGCACAGCTCGGCCTTGCCGCCTCTGACCCCAACCTGTGCTCGCTGCTTGCTTGGCTGCATCCCTACAACACCCTCTTGGCAGCAGCTCGGACAATGGCTGAAGACTCTAAAGAAACCACAGACATTTACCAGGCTATTCTGTTCGAATTGGTGTGACTGGCAATTGATGTTTTCCTGTTGCAACTGAAAGTGTTCAATAATTCATACGTTTTACATAAAGTCTTCTGGCATGTTCCGCTCCCACCTATGTCTGAGATAAGGCAGACTTGATGGCAAGCAGTATTCAACTGAATATGCATTTGAGCATTAAATTCTGCTGCTTCAAAAGGCTGATCTTAAGAGTCAGGGGTTTGTATCAACACTAGCAACCTCTGGTAGGGATACTGACGTTCTGAGTTACATGGAAGAAGTTTTTTCCTACTTCAGTTACCTAGAATGCTATCATTAATCTGTCGTCTAGTTACTTCTGAGCCTAAACAACATTGCAAATGCATTGTTACTGTAAGGAGCTACGGACTAAGAGTGGAAGTTTAGAAGATTTGAAGTCAAGATCTGGTACAAACTTTTTAAAAATTATTATTATTATATATTTTATTTGGGGTTTGTTTGTTTGGGTTTTTTGGGTTTTTTTGGTGTTTGTTTGTTTGTTTGTTTGTTTGTTTGTTTGTTTGTTTGAGGGTTTTTTTGTTAATATGCCCTTCCTCTGTGTAAAGCTCCTTGTGCAGTCAGAAGTGCTGCAAGTTTCCAGATCGGAGTCTCTGCCGAACCTTCGTCCTCAGCGGGTGAATGGCTGCCTTGCCCCAGCCCTCCAGCTCGTCGTGCCTTGGATCCCCTGTGGAAGGTGCGCCCCAAGGGTCCCGCTAATGCCCGCGGCTCGGTCGCTGGGGCTCAGGGGCCCTGCCTGAGAGGGCACAGGCTGTGATTTCAGGTACCTGCCCCGCTTTCCGAAGGCTCCGTGCGGCGCTGCTCGCCGGCCCCGGTGCCCGGCAGCGCGGCGGGCGGGCAGCTCCTTCAGGCGTGGGCGGACAGCCGAGGCTGGAAGCCCGTGAAATCCTGCCAGCCAACCCCCTCTGTGTTTGTGTATGTGTGTGTGTGTGTGTGTGTGTGTGAATGAGAGAGTTAGAGAGTGAGTGAGTGAGGAGAGGTGGGGATGGGGCAGATGGGGGTGGAGTGGCAGCTTGGGAGGATGGGAGGGAGTATAGGAGGGAGGGAGGTGGAGGGATAGAGGAGGAGAGGGGGCCGGGTGCCTGCGATTGGTAAAGCTCCACGAAGGCATCTGCCAGCAGGACTTCAGAGGAATGTGAAACCAAATCATTTAGGAGTTAAAGATAGACGCAGAATACACAGCATCTTGAGCCAAGGTTTATATTCATCCCTCTCTGCCTGGCTTCTCGCAAAGCTTTGCTTGTCCGCTTGCCTCTGTCTCCTCTAGCAGCTGTAATATTCCCTAAAAAAATAACATCATTCTGGATACTTGGGAATTACTAAGGTGGCAAAAGAGATCATGGTGCATACAGTGGGGTAAGTAGGAAGCTTGTCTCTGCATGCATTTGCTAGGGTGGTTCCCTTGGGCTTTCCTGCTGCCTTCAGAGCCCTCTGGCAGTTCCTCTAGGATGAGGTGGATACTGAAGTAATGCTTACCCCGGGCGATTTACCCATTTCCATATGGAGCATTTGAACTTTATTCTTCTTGTGAAGTGTTAACTCACAAGGTTACTTTTCTTGGCATACCTAGGGAGTCTTGGGCTTTATTTTGCCATTATAGTTTGGAGTGCTGTTTTCCTAACACATGATTTTTGTTAGATACCTTTGCTCTTCGTTAGTGGGACATGCTGTTTGAAATGTTGCTTATTATTACAAAGTTGAAAAGTGAGTTGTTTTCCATGTTAGAGAGGATGTAATCAATGTTTGCTTGCTTGTTTGGCCATGGTTCCACTTACAAACTATTTCCTCATGGGTGAATTTGATCACAGAACAGGGTTAATTAAATTTAACCTTCTTGTTTGTTTGTTCCCAAATAATGCTTTTACTGAGAGTTTGATTTTTTTTTTGTTTGGTTTTTTTTTTTGGGAAAAAAAGAAACCAAAAACCACAAACTTTTTTGGCTATCGTTTTCTTTGAACAAAGTTCTTTTAGCAGTAATTTAAAAGTCTGTGCATTCCCGTGGTAGTCCTCACTTAGTGAATTTGTGAGTAAAAAAGAGGGAAATTCAGGCTTTCATGTTCTTTCTAGAACTTATCAGAACTAATTTCAGTATCTGGCAAATACATTGCTTCATTGATCAATGTCTTTTTCAGGCAGTTTCTGAAACATTTCTGGTGAAGTTGTGACGTTCCTATACCCAAAGGGACTTTAAAATACAACAACTCATTTGGAAGTTAGATGTAATATTTGTTATATACCAAGAACTTGTAGTCTGAGAGTTTCATCTGAATCTGGGCTTTGAATGCGCATCATCTAAATGCCAGCGTTGTTCTTACCATTTTTTTCTGGGCATGTGTGTTTTACACTCATAGTAGAGGAGCTCCTAACTTTGGATCTGGTGTCAGTTCACCCAAACATACTCAGAATTCCTGATGTGTTAGTACTGCCCATAATAACCATAGGAAATAGGTGCTGTCTGTGGATAACTGAAACGCCTGACATTTTTGGTTATAGATATCAGTGCTGAAGAGATGCATATAATGGCAGTCTGTGTCGTGCAGAGTATGTGAAAGTGGATGAACTAAAATAGAAACAGTTCCTCTGTTTCAGGGAAAGATGATGTATCTGGTATGTTTTGATATCTTTCTGGCATTTGATTGAGTTCATCCCTATTGGTCAGCTTGCCTAAATTTTGCAGAACATTCAGGTGTGTTTGGATGAACAAATCTGCTGTGAAGTGTTTTCTGTGTGATTAAGTGTAGGGGATGGAGAAGAAAGAGATAGATAACCTTTTAGGTAAATCTGCAATAAAAATGGATGCAGGGATGAGAAATGAAATTCAAGCCAGTTCTTTTACAGTTTATAATAGCTGGGTGTTCTTTTAAGTAGCTCAGACTTAGCTCAGTGCTTCAGTCCTGTGCTAAATTTGCACGCCAGCGGTTGCTTACATGAAGGATTTTTTTTACTTTACATCAAGGAATTGCTGTAGTATTTGTTTTGGTATTGAAGTGGAAGACCTTTGATACAAAAAAAAAAAAATGTCTAGATGAGTAAAAGTTGCAGTGAGTCTTGGTTAAGTTGTGGCTAGTTTCTGGCTCTTGCCAGGGTCCTGTGCAGATTCAGGCAAGTCATGTGAGCTCTCAAAGCCCCTGCAGACCAGAAGGGGGTGAAAATGCTGTTATTATTTCTCTATGTTGGGTATCTAGGCAGCAGTTCCTCAGGCTAGGCATCACCTCTGATAAGGTTTAACACAATAGGCTTCTGTTTGCAGATGCACTCTTCCCATGGCTATGGCCTCCACAAGGAGGGAGGGAGGGAGAATCCACAGATTTAGAAGTAGGGGTTCACTGCACCTTTTATAAGCTTTCTAAACTGAAAGAGAAAAATAGACTGACATTCAGAGGTGAGCAGAAAATAGAATTAATGTTCCATGGGAAATTCCTGAGTCAGTTCAAAATTTAATTGCGTTTCCCTACCACAGTGTATTGCTTTTCAGAAGTTATAGTTCAGGAGCATGATGTTCCCATTTCATTATCTGAGACCCTTCTCCCATAATTAAATGTCCAAGAGGCACTGGAGAGCTTTGTCACAAAGAAACATGCTTTGAATTCTGGGAAGTGAAGCTGCCTGAAAAACCTCGCTCCTGGAAGGGAATTAGCAACTGACCCCGGAACAGGATGTTCCCAGGGTAAAGAACTACACAGTGGTATTAGATTGACTGTAAAACGTGTTCTGGTCTACCTAATCCACCTGAAATAATATTTTCTAATTGTCCTGGCAATAAATGGAAAACATTCCATGAAGTGGCATTTTGCCATAGAATATGTAGGTGTATTTGATACGAATTCTAAATTAGTATAATATTGGCATATTTACTGAAGTGGAAAATCCTTGGCCAGCTGTTAGGGTGAATTTTTCTTTCTGTTAGGGTGAGTGTGTACTGCATGTTCTCACTGATAATGGTACTACACAGCAGCGTGATTCTGAGGTTTTTGGGTAAGGGTGTGGTAGCTTTATGAGGACACAACACAGACTGGAACCTCTTCTCTCTCCTTGCCCTCCTCTCTGTGCCACATTCTCCCTCACTAGCCTTGTGTTCCTTAGGTGACTAGGATTTGTTGGGAAGTGGGGAAGGAAGAAGGAGGGAGAATTAGACGTCACTTTCTTAAAGGCTTTTGTAATAAGGTGTTGTTAGAGATGGTGACGCCCTCTTCTTCTGGATGTTCTGGACTTCTTTCCTCACTGCAGCTTTCCCTTCCCTTCCTTGCATTTCCCAGGAACCCCAATAATCCCACAAAGGGGAAATGGAGAAGTGCTGCTGAGACAGAGGGGATGGGATGGTGAGAGGGAGTCTGTCCCCTGCCCTTTCCTCTTGCTGCTGCAGAGAGGAGAGATCATGAAGGTGCTGATCTTCAGGGGGATGCCACAGGGGTCAGAGCACTGATGAAGCTGGTGCCTCCTGGTTTCGGTCTGTGTGAGTGGTTGAGGTGCTACTCTGATGCTGGTACAGTACATCACTAGCATATGCCATGCTTTCCTGCTCTGAGGAGCTGACTCTTTGGTGTCTCCTAGGGAGAAGCACTGCTTTGTCATGGCTGCTAGCATGTCTGCTTCTCAAGGAGGCTGCTCATGTCCCTCCCTGTTTGGACCATTAAGTTGTGAGTGACTTTGTTATAAGAGTACAAAAACATTGTTCCTTCTGAGGTGAAAATGGGTTTGCAACATTTTTCCCCTTTAATAGATCCTACACTTTTTTTCTTTGCAAGCCATGCTAAAACCGGTGATAAGGATATGCTTATGGGTATTAAAAATCCCTCGATAGATTTTACAGTTACTGTACATGGTTGCCATTTTCTTTCTGTCATGATCTTTTTTGCCTTCGTAAAATTTTGCTTCTAGCCTCATCTTCAAGCTTTTTGCAGTGGTCATTTTGCCATAAATAAGAAAATTGAGGTGTTATCAGGAGCTGGTTGGTAAGGAGTGTAAGGACTGTTTCCCCAAGGTTCCCTGAATGTGCTGGTGTTTTTCTGAGCTCCAAGGACACAGCTTATAGTGATACAATTTCCTTTATTTTCCTTTCCCAGTTCTTCTCCCAGTGATTTGTTTTGGCAGAGTATGACAATCTGTATGGTGCACCACACTGTAGAAAGCCTCAATTCTGTAATTTTTGATGTAATTCTGTAAAAAAGCACAAACCTACCCACCTCCCAAACTTATGCAGTTATTGTGTCATATGCAGCCATTTTATCAACTCTGAGCCCACAAGTGGATACCCAAGGATATTGCTTTTCCAAGTGATGTCAGATCTCCTGTATTTACTATTCATTCCGGCTCCTGGTGTATCAGGGAATAAAGACCTTCCTGGCTAATTATTATGGTATGCACTGACTTTACCTGGAAACAAAGCGATACTTCCTGCTAATAGGATGCTTAAAAATGCATCTAATTGCAGCTGTGGTAGTTGAGAGAATGCCTAACACCTAACAGTCCTGAAAAATCATCCTTCCTGGCAAGGGGGTATTACAGGAAACTGAGTTTTACTGTCTCTTTCCTGTGTCTGAACCAATTGTGTGGCCTCTTGCTATAAAAGTTGATTTGGGGATTATACTCTGAGTAATAAAGAGATAGGAAAGCAGTAGAAATCGTGACTCTTTCTTTAATTCATTTGCTGGCATGATGATAGCTGTTTGCTGAGCATCACTTTCCCTGACACAGTGGAGGGAACAAGTCAGCTTCTGTGCCTGTGATCTTTGTCAGGCCATGGAAGGAGAGGGTTTGGTGTGTCCCAGTCTGAGAGCAGTGATTATGATACTTGCCTGGTTCTGTGAAGTGCTCCAGGTTCAAGGGATGAAAAGTAGTACCTACAAGCTGCATTCTTATTTTTTTACATCTATGGTAAGGATAAGCCTAGTATGGTATGAAATACCCCTTGTAAATTTGTAAGAAAATTTGCACTAAGTGGAACCTTAAAAAAAAAAAAAAGGGCAATAAAAATGAAGCAGAGACAGAAAAGTCTGTCAGCAAGTAGACTTCCAAAGCAATTTGATGACAACTTGTGACTAGTTTTTTATAAACACAATGAAAGTAAGCAAAGGCAAAGCACAGGGGAGCATGCTTGGAGTGGAGTTGTCCTTGAGTACTCTGTACCACATAACAGCTGCAGATAGAATTAGTAATCTTGGGCTTTCCTGCTGCATTTTAAAAATACCTCCTGTAACGGAAGTATTTGCTTTCTAGTAATTGCTGCCTTTTCAGTGCCTGTTCATCCTTAATGCAACATTGTCCTGGGAAGAAGATCAGGAAACACTTTGATTCTTTCCAGATTTATGGAGCAATGATAATTTGGCTATAACAAGTTTCTGTCCCCCCTGTTTCTTTCTAATTCACAACTCAACCATGTTGGATTAAGAGACCTAGTGTATCATTTGTGCGATACGGAAATACAATCCATTCCCTGCTTTTAGATAATTCTTTTTTTTCTCCTATAAATGGACTTGAGAATGATTACCTTTACATCTAAAAAAATACGTTGAATTACAAAAGCAACACATTGATTTAACTTCTTAACACGTTTTTTAACTTCTGAGTTCATAATTCTGAAATCTTGTCACTTTTTTAACATGGAATCCTAACTATCTTGTATACAAGGTTTCTCACCTACTTGTAAAATTAAAGTTAGTCTAGGAGAGCTGGCCAGTCCTTTATCTTGGTATTTGATGTATATTTTTAATTGCTCTTATGATAGCAAATATTTAACATTTCTTCAAGTTTACACCAGCAATCATGTTTCTAAACAGATCCAACACATTTCCAAACACATCTAACAAAATGCAATGTGTTTTATGATTTTAGTTTTGTTCTTAAAATTTCAATCAGTTTCCATGTTACATTAGGGAAAATAAATCACATCAGCTTAATGCAGCTATAAATTGTATTATGCTGGTTGGTGCAGGAATGCAGGGAGAACCTAACAAAGCTGAGAGTCAAGCTACATTCTCTGCCAGGCTATTCTGTAAACAAGCCATGTTTTCTTCCTTAAAAACCCCACTTCTAATAATGCTATCTATCATGTTACTTCCCCTACAAGTTATTCTGTATCCTGGCTTCCCATCTTTCTCTGCCACCTTTCAGGCCTCTTCATCCAAAGCTCGGAGTTGTCTTCCCCCGGATTCCAGCCACAGAGTTGGATGACCCATCAAACAGAGTCACGGCAAGTGAGGCAGTCTGGCAGCACATTTGCAAGTGGTAGTTCAACTGCAGTCCTTTCTCCATCTCCTCTGCTTGCCTAGAGAATCTCAGGGAAGACATTTCTGGAGGAGACACGTTTTCAAATACAAGAGGTTGTGTGTGGCTTGCAAGGAGCCCCCTGAGCGTGTCTCCCATAGACCCAGGTCAGTTCAAAACAGAAGTCATCAGCAGAGGTGCAGACCTTCTGCTGCCAGAGCAATCACTTGCACTTGTAAGCTCTAAAGCTCCCTGGGAGCCATCCTTGGGGATGAAATGTGACTTCTGTTCATAAACTCAGTGGCTGTTCAGTGATAGCAGCAGGAAAGTAGCAGTTGTTTCTGCCTGCAGAATTTTTGTGTGTGAAACAATGGAGGAGTGAAGGCTTCTCAGCAAAAGAATAGTTAAAGATATCTTTTCAGGTGAAGCTATTTATTTTTCATAAATTTAACTCTGAAGCTTGCTGAAAATGTGTAAATAATACGTTCAGCCTCACTCTAATATTTGATATATAAAGTTTCAGGTCAACCATAAAATTTAGCAGAGCAACTGAAAAAAGGTTTTATTGTAGGAAGTGGAGGTAAACAGAGGAAACTTGCTAAAATGATAATGGCAAAAAGCAATTATGTGACCCTAGGTGATAGTAAATATGATTTCAGAAATCATACAGTTAAATAAATAAAGGAGGTAGTGGATGGTTGAAGAGAGTCCAAACAAATATAAGTTCTTCATCTACATTAAATCTGATAATGTATTCCTAAATGGAAATGAAAGTGTTAGAGATTAAAGCCTTGGAAAAACAGCAGTTCCAGGGTCATGTGAACTCTTTACAGGACAGTGCATTTTCATGGAAGGGGGAATAAGTGGTGGCTGAGTGTCATGTGCAGTTAATCACAACCTGGTGGTAACTAGGACTGAATGGGCCTGATCTTTGTTGTTACTTTTTTTAATATCCACTTTCATTGAAACTGTGTATTCTCTGTGGAAAATGCATCAACTAAGAAGACAGACTGATAATTTTTCAGGCCACTCTCATTTTCAGGAAGTCGAAATAATTTCCTTGTGCACAAAGTCTGAGCTTTTGCTAAGTACTAAATTACTAAATAAGTCATCCATTGTGTTATGTCCAAGAGATACCAAGCTTAGCCAGAAAGCAACCCCAGCCTAGCCAAGTCTGTCCATACCTATCTCACAGGTCATTGGTCCTATCCTTTTTCTGTTGTGCACCACTGTAGGTGTGTAGGTGAGTGCTTGAGCCCAACCAGCTATACTGACAGGCTCTATACAGAGCAATGACATAAAATTGGGTATTTCAGCCTTGGAAGAAGGCAGGTTTTCCACCTTGCTCCTAGAAGATAGAGCAAATAAAAAGTGGGGAAGTTTATGTAAATACTGGCCCAGTCCTTGATGGATTTCCAGCGTTTTGCACTGTGTGCTGATGAAAAACTACACACAACTTGGTGCCTTTTGTGAAACAGCATTGTAAGGGCACTTTTGTCTTCTTGGGTGCACAGAGGCCGCAGTGGTGATGTGTAGTTCCAGAAGGTTCACTGAGCTTTATCCTTGTAGTTTTTGACATCAATACTATACTGGCTGGGGAGCAGCCAGTGGGACAGCAGCTCTTCCAGAGAGGGTAGAGGTTACTGTGGATCTCTGGTTGAACATGAATTGGCAATGTTGAGCTGTTGCACAGTAGAAAGGGCAAAAAGGAAAGCACAACAGTGGGCTGTGTGTGGGACCACAGCCTGCAGGGAGCAATCCCCACATTGATGAGCGCTCAGCTGGAGTTCTGTGCTCAGTTCAGAGCATTGCTCTTGAAGAAAATGCTGACCACATTGGACGTGGAGAAGAGGGCAGTAAAAGTGACCAGAGATCCCTAGGGGGAAACCCTGAAAGGGTTACGTTTTCTGTGCCTGAAGAAGAGCAGCCTGCGGGGAGTGAGTAGGAGAAAGGCAGGTTTTCAAGCACAGACAGCACAGTACAGGCTGTTGCAAAGGCTGGGCCAGTAATCTCTTTTCTGTGCCATGGACAGATAGAAATGGATCTAAAATGAAACACAGGAGAGGAGGTGAATCCTGCAAAAGTTTTATGCACAAAATATCCTGCCAGTGGATTTTGTGGAGTCTCCATCACTGGAAGTGTTAGGAATGACTTTAATAAACATGAACAAAATGTATCTGACTCTGTCTCACGATGGGAGGTGGATTACATATCTTTCCTACCATCCCTATGATTTGACAATACTGGTGATAATACTGCTCATGGAATTATTTTAATGACAGGCATTCTTTCCAAATTCTGGCTGCAGAGATCTCTGCAGAGTGGAATGTGTTTTGCTGAGGTGGAGGAGGCACTTAATCATCATATAATTTCCTCATTTTGAAATGTTCCTTGGATAAGACATAAACAGCTGGCTTTGCATTTAATCTCAAATATCATTGTCCTGAAATACTTGAGGACACCACTTTGTCAGCTGGCACTTGACAGTCCATCCTAAATCTGAAATACGTAATTGGATTCTTCGGATGAAATCCGAGTTTCCTTTGAAGTCATGGGGTCTCATAGGGTAAAAATTTCACACTGAGGACAGAGTGGTGTCCACTTGTGTGTGCTTAGCTTTACTGTCCCAGGCAGGCCTGTTGTTTTCAGGATAAGGATACAAGAAGTGGGTTGTAAGAGCATGTAACCTTTGCTATGACAAACATTTGGCTGCAGAATGGGGCCTTTGGAGTTCTTGTGTGGGTGAATGAGAACTTGCAACAGGCATTACATGAGGTGAATTAATTTTTTCTTTTTTTTCAGATAATGTGAACAAAACTAATTTACACCCTCTGTTCTGAAACTAAAAATAGCAACATACTTTTTTTTGTTTAAAATTTATTTTGAGAATACTTTAGGCATTACGTATTCTCTTCAGTGTAATGCAATTTCTTCCTTTTCTCATTGAGGAGAGGGGTGTTCTGCTCTGAAATGTATTTTTATTGCCAGTGGTCTTTAGTTTGCATTTAGTATTCAGACAACTATAGTTGCAGGTTAAATGTTTCTCCAGCTACTGGATAATCCCTCCTGATGAAATGCATACAGAAAAGCCTCCAGGTACTGTTCAAGTAGTTCCATTGGAAATACTTTGGCTTTGTTTACACCGGTGCTAATTCAGAGCAAGTTCACTGGTCAGGGATTTAGAGGAGGTGATAGTCAGAATGTCATTCTAAAAAGTGGATCACTGTGATGTAGAAGCTCAGTGTCAATCTCAGAGCTGAGAGTTAAATTTTTATGCCTCATAATGTGTTGCATTTTGACATCCAGATTCCTTTGCAGGCTTTTCTTAACTGTGCCATGGTGTGCCATGTGTAGGAATTGCATTTGTATACCTAAGGCTAAAATAAGCCCACAAGAAAGCACAAACCCCAGACTTCAGGACCACCAATACATCAGTTGTTAATAACCTTACAATGTTATTATGCTAACAGTAGAAACATAATTGAATTGGAATGATTTGAAACTGCCATTAGAGGAAAGAAGATGGAGGAAAACAGCTTCATCCTCACAACATCATGTTTTCATTGACCTACTTAGAGTAGGGAAGAAAATGTGTCCCTTCCCATTACAGCAGAATAGGTTTGTTCAGCAATTTTATAATGCATATGTACAAGAGAAGACTGGATTTCCTAACCACTCCAACAAGATTTGGAAAGGAGAGTAATGTTATTTCACACAGTTACGACTACGATTTGTAAGTTCCTGTCCAAGCTATAATGTTATTAGTTTAATCAATTTGGCAGAAAATGTTTAGAGTAAAATGAAGAAAAAAAAAGGGGGGGAAAAAAAGACGTATTCAAAGGTGAGAGGAAAAGTGCAGGGCTTGGGCTGCAGCTGTGCAGAGGGACCTTCTGTGGGCAATGACATTTCCTTTGTCTTCATCTTCCCTGTTTCAAAGCCTTTGGGACCACTGGGCTGGAAGTGGAGGAGTCCTCAATATGGGTGCAAGGTACATCTCTGCACATCCAGCATCCCTGCCCAAGCCACCGAATGGGGAGCCATGGCTGCAGCTAAAACACCTCCAAAAAAAATCCTGTGTGCTCTTCCTCCTCCACATCTGTGCCATGAGCAGGGAGCTGAGATGGGAGATGCAGGTGTCTGGGTTACTCCAACCACGGGCATGGCAGTGCTCATGGAGCAGGCAGCGTGCAGGATTTGGGATGCAGCCCTCCTCCTCTAGACTTGGGCATTATTGTGGTACTTCATGTTTGCTGCTGTATGCCTGAGTTAATAAACCATCTTTGTCTGAAAATAAACACCTGCGGGTAGTCCTTTCTAGGCTGCTCAGGTCACATTCCTCCACAAGGTGTTGTTGGTAATTTAGTATTGTCAGAGGCATTAGTCACTGCCATAGTAGCTTAATAATGCATGGTAGGAGCCAGCTGGTAATTAACAAATTAGAGATATCATCTACATTTTCCTCAAATATTTCAGATGTAACAAAAATAAATAAAAGGAGAGCGCTTTGGGTGTTTAAAGCTGTTACATATATTTAAAACATCTTGCCTTGTTAGGAAATTACTCATTGTTTTAAAGGTCAGCTAGGCTTCATCTTGCTGCTGTCCTAGGATTCTGTAATTCACATGGAAGAGTTGTGAAGCAGGGGAAGGGCCAGACTCCTGTCTTTTTCTTTGAATTCTGTATCATTTAGCAAATTCATGCCAATCCCTGACTTCTGTGCCTGTTTTTAGGAGTGGCATGACTTTGTAGGTCTCAGATGCTCTCTTTTGCACTTCCTTTCATATGAGAAGTGTCTCAGATTGGAAGGTTATGTTTATGTGTATGTGACAGAAAGATGAAATTGGCTTGTAATTGAAGCTAAGAAGAGAAAAAGTTAACACAAATTGTATGAAACTGCAACGCTGGGACAGACACCACAGTATGAATGAAGGTGATGATGGGTTTCATTATCTAGTGTAACTAAAATATGCTGGTATGCACAAGCTTGCTTTAACTTGCTTGGCATCTCCATATTTTATCACCAGATGGTGACCAGCAGTTTTAAACGGAGATGCTCTCAATTACCTGTACGTGATGACTGATCAATAGTATTCTTTGATGCATCTCCCATCCATGCTGCTTCAGCCCAGTACTCCTTGATCCTCATGCAGCAAGACTTTGACTCTGCTTTTTCTCCGGGGCAGGATCTGATCTGGGCACTCTGAGGCAGACGAAGCAGGGAACAGAGCAAGCGATCGGAGGAGCATCATTTCTACGGGTAGGGTGTGGTGTTATCTGTCTTCGTGGGGAGTGCTTGGGTGCTGCCAGTGGCTTGGAGAAATACGATTTATGTCTGAAAAAATTCTTCTTGGAGATAAAAAAAAAAGCTTTTGAACATGTGGCTGGGTACCCTTTGATACACAGTGCAGAGTTTTTGTCAGACAGTAACAGTTTGTGTTCCAGCTTTGAACTCATGTTACAGATGTGAGCAGCTGTACAATGTAATGAAAAGCAGAGAAGAATCTGCCCTGTGCTACCTTTGCTCTTTGCTACATTTAGTCACCTCCACATTGATGGAAGAGCAGTGGCGATTTAAAAGCATGTGTTTCTGAAGCTTACGAAAGAAAAGGAATTCCATATGCAATTTCTGTTAAGATTTTTAGCCTCTTGGAGTCAAGGTGAGGTGTTTTGAATGCTTCCTAATACCTTTTGGTACTAAAGCACAAAGGGTAGAGGTAGAAAAAGGCTGTTAAGTTATTCACACAGCACTGTTAGCAGTGTAGACTTGTGCACCCTGAGTTCTCTTCTGTTGTTCTGGGTGGCTTTTGCTTGGGGTCTTTCTGGTAGCTTTGCACTGCCTGTTGCCTCAGCAGAAAGCTTGCCCTGTTTGTACTGTGTGACAGTAGAGCGTGGAAGTGCAGGTGACACTGCATGGCACACCGGGGAGGGAGGGAGGGAGTGGTGCTGCTGGCTGCAGCTGGGCTGCCTGAGAGCTGCCACACCAGAGGGCAGGCAGAAGCACAGCAGCGTGCCAGCCTCTACCTGCCATCCCACAGCATCCTGAGAGCTGGCCTCACATGTCCCTGCCTGCTGCCAGCAGCTCAGCAGGTACATTTTAAACATTTCCTGCTCCTTCACTGCCCACACCGAGGAGCCTGTTGAACGCACCACTCTTGTGGCTTGGTTGGTATTCCTGGATTTTCCTCAGTGCAGCGCAAGGGCTGGGTGTTGGGGTGGTCCTACCTGGTTCTGTCCCAGCTGTGGGGTGGCAGCTTGGCACACACACAGGCCTGGCAGGACTCCTGGCATGCATAGACTAGACATGGCTGGGCAGTCTCACCTGCATATCTCTGCCAGTGACAGAACAGCGTTGCCTGGTGCAGAGCTGTTCCTGCAGGCGGGGCCTTGCAGTTCATCCAGGGATTACAAGGCACATCAAATTTTACTGCAGTTTTCATCCCTCTGAAGCCCTTCATATACACAAACAATTACACAGACTTCATAATGATTATGGCCTGTTAAACTGCTGTATAAATATGGGTACTACATCTTTTGAATTATTTTTTACCCTTTGTGTTAATTCAGTTCATGACCTTCACACTTCAAGTTTTAAAATACCACTGCATTCTGTGGAAGACTAGATTACAGTTGAGGGGAATGAAAATAGCTACCATAGCAAGGTGAAAAAAAAGTTCTATTTCTTCAGTCTAATACACTTCATGTAATCATGGAAGGTAGGTGATGTCTTTGTGCTGATGCTTTCAAAATATTTGGACATAAGTCATGGAGCTTTCTGTTCACCTGGGAATGAAGAAAGACATTCAGTCTGAATGTCCTTAGTTGCTGCTTTTTTCACATTACGTTTTGGGCTAGTATTTCTGCAAAGAGGGTATGCAGAAATCCCAGAGCAATTTAAGCCTCTAAAATTTCTCCATTCTGTACTTTATTTGACAAAATAATAGCCATACAGCTCTGTATTAATGTATTATTGTGATACTTGGATATTGCATTCAAAACACTGCATTTCAGTACAATTGCTCAAAACCAAACTTTATATAGGTAAAATATATTATTTGCTGCATTCCTTTTATTCAGAACAAATGTATAACATCTAACTGTATCATTTTCTGAAAAAAGGCCCCTTACTTTTGACACATTTTATTCTATGCTCTTTTTCTCCACTGTTTAAGTCAGAATTAGGCTGTCCTCTTCGTATTTTATTTTTATTTGATATTTGGGAAACAATAAGCTAACCTGTGTGTTCTGTGTTCAGTCTGGATGAGTAATTCCACAAAGACTGCTGCTCACTGGCTGATCACTGCACTTGCAATTTACTTTTACTGTCAAAATTGCTGAAGCCCTGCAGCTGAGCATTTTGGTTCCAAATGCAGATGGCTAAGCTGAAAACCCTTTTTTTTTTTTCCTGGTTTTTGGGACTGATAAGTGAGATTCAGGAGTCCCCACCAAGGTTGTATTGAAGTAGTAGAAGTTCTGTGAACTTTTACTAGGAGAAGCTGTGAGGAATTTTGGTTGAATTTGGGGGTGATATGCTGTTAAGAGTTGTTCAATGCTCTACTTAGTCCATGCTTACAGAAAATGCCTCATTTTATTTCTGGCAGCAAAGAAAAATTTCATTCCCAGCCACTGCCTCAGTGTCTTCCCGCACTAAAACAAAACAACAGGTGACTAGATCTTGAAATGTCATATCTGACATATTTGGTAGTTGTTTTCTGCTTCTTGATGGTGCTGGGATATGAACTTGAGGTCATCCCTGCTGCTCTGACCTCTCTCTGCTCATTGAAATAAAGACTGCCTGGCTTAGTCATTACTATTTGCTGAGGTGGCTTTTACTCTGTTTAGAGGATCCCAAACTCTGCATGTAAAGGTGTGTGTTGGCATCTTGCAGTGAGAGTTTCCCTGCCCGTGAGAGCCCAGGCTTGTGTATGTACGTTTTTGAAGCACATGGTTGTGGTGATACGTGCAGGCTTATCTGCTCAGCCTTTTTAATCTGAATGGAGCCTTCCATGATGAAAAATTCAGTCCATCCTGTTTAGAATTACATGTGTTTATTCAGTCCTTTGTTAAAGCTGGTGCTGTTATTCATGCACAACTTTTGCTTCCATGTGAGTTTTATTATACTTTGATCTCCTGTAGCACCCAACAAACTTTTTAAAACCACTTACCCAGAAACCATTGTTTCACTGCAATTATAAAAGAACATGCAATGAATCACAAATGAGAATATTACCCAACAGGATATTCCTAGAAACAGAAGAGCACTTACATGCAATATAATACATTAATCATTTATAAGGAGTCCGTTATTAAAATATTTTTTTAAATACTGTGGATGTGAGGATATGAAAAGCCTGTTCACTGAGGATGTTTGTGGGCTTTTGAAATTTTCTTCAGTTTCCATCCTCACATTCTTGTCACAGGAAAGGAAAGGAAAGGAAAGGAAAGGAAAGGAAAGGAAAGGGAAAGAGCCTCAATAAATCTTGTTTTGAATTGCCTGTGTGAAGGTGTAATGTCCCCACTCCCCATTCAGATGTAGGACGTGTGTCAGCAGACAGCAACATGAGCTCCCCTCTGTCCCTTCCCCAAGCCAGTGGGATTTGCTCCAATGCCAGTCACGAGCTGCAGAGCTCACTTAGCACCACACTGTGCCCAGTGATGCACAGCATTTTAGCAACTGCTGAAACTGAAACCAGCTCAGAGCTGCCTTGTACCTGCACAGCTCAGGGGGGAAGCAGAGAAATTGGGATTTGTCAGTCAAGGCCCATGGAGGCATTCCTGGGATGGTGCACATCTGTGGTGAAACCAGTAGAGTGGGAGACCTTTCCAGCACAGGGTTTGGTCTGACTCCTGCTTTTCGAGCAGAAATATTGTCATTAAGAATTCTGTGACCACTGGGCAGAGACGCAGAGCACTCCTCCCTGGGCATCTCTGCCTCTGCTCCCTCCTTTGGAGGGGAAACACAGCAAGGGAAAGGACCAGCTGCAGACTGTAATTGTTTAGAAGCAGCTTTCCACTCCATTAGTACAATGAAGGTACACCCTGGGTCATTTAATTTCCCATGTTGATGTAGGCAACAAATCAGATAGATGTGTTGGGGAATTATTCACCATGTCTGATAACTCAGCTTTTAAATAAAGAGCAGGACTTTCCAAATATTGCAGGAGGTGGCAAAAGCAGCAGGAGAGAACAGATTAAGCACTTCTAAATTGTCTTCTTTTTAAAGTGCTAAAGTTTGGGCAAAAGAAACCGCCATTTTTCTAGAAAGAAAACTCTGTGCAACAAGTAAGTTGGTTCCAGCATATATCTGTTCTACTTGTCATGCTGGAGAATGCAGCAGTTGTGATTCCTGTAGCAGTATTTAAAATGACAAGCATATTTAAATGTTTGTCTAGTGAGACTTGGCTAAAAGTACCACATCAGTGGGATGATGCCGTGAGAGCTTTACAATTTAAACCAAGTTTCTTTTGGCTGTGATGCCATCCTCTGCCCCATTGTGGTGAATACCTCATGTGGCTCATGCTCTGTGCTTTCAGATAATTCTGCAGTGATTCTTCCATTTCTCCCATTTTCATGACCCCTCTGTAGGCCAACGTGCTGTAGGTATGTGCCATTCACAGACCCTCTGCTTGAGGAGTGATGAGAGAAAGGCATTCCCTCTTGTTTCACCTGGCCAGCTGCATTCTTGAATAAACTAGATGGTGTGGTTGTGGGGCAGGGTGGGGAGGTGGTCTCTTCCAAAAACCCATATGAAGGCATTCCAAGATGGCTTTGTGGTTTAGCTTTCCTCATGGGATCAAATCCCAAAAGAGATCAGACTGTCCAAGTGTTAGGAAAGGAACCCCTCCTTCTTCTGACAGCTACTGCCCTCTGCCCTAACGGCTTTTTGGAAAGCACATCCATTCATTCATAAATGCATTCCTTTTTCACTCATAAATAACCCTGTTTATGCTCTAGAAGTATTGGTGGTAGGAGGCAGTACATTACATACATAAACTTTCCATGGCTTTAAATGCAGTATTACCCTTTGTGTCTTTTTTCAGAGATGCTGAGCATCTCTAACTGAAGGCCATGGAGAGTCTACATGGCAGTCACGCATTACTCTCTTTACCAGTTATCTCCTGTTCTATTTTCAATGCCAGACCTTAGTTCTCACAATTCAACTGTTTATTGAAGGTGAATTCCTTATTTTTTGTCTCTTATTCATCAAATCCTGTACTTGGAATTTATCCTTGTTTTATGCTGTCGTATGCACAATCCAAAACAACAGTTCTTTTGACCCTATAAAAAAATTGATGGGTAGAATGGCTCAAAAAATAATGTGCACTGGAAATCTTATTAAAAGTAAAATTCAACTAGTTATTACGAAATTGACAGACTGATTCATTCACCTGTCTGGGGCAGAATGGAAGGTCAACTAAGATTTGAGCCCTTGGTAAGAAAGTGTCACTTCATATTAGTGTAACAGACACTCCAAAGATAGGATCACACATTACTGAAGGTAAGAGGTGCAAAAACCCACCTACGGACGTCAAAGCAACATCCTGTACAAGTATGGTTATTGAGTAGAACATTGGTATTATAATCTCTCAAATGACAGCTTTGTCTGACTGTAATTCATCATGAAGTAGAGTTTCTGGTGTGTCAGGAGTTCTCTTGACCTGATGCACGAACTTTAAAGATTAAATTTATGATCTCAGGAAATTAAATAGGTTATCACAATCCTAAATCTAGTCTTTCCCAGCCTGAAGATAGTCAAATTCCAGTAATATCCACTACTTATTACACACTGGAAGCTTAAAAATTCTAAAACTTTTGTCTTTTTGTCATAGCCCATACAGACAACCACGCTGAAGTGTCTTAACACATTGCAGGCTACTTATTTGTTGGTTTTTATTTTGGAGTCAGCACAAAATAAGTCAAGCTTTTAAATCTTCACCAGTTTTCACTTCATTGGAGTTGTTCTGAGAACTGTAAACACTACATTCAGAAATGAGCTCCTAGGTGGGATCTTTTGTGTCCTGCATGCGTCACTGCAGAAACTCTTTAGGTTTGCCTAGTGAATTAGGAAAAGATACTTCAATGCCAAGTGCTCTTTCTGGTCACGTGGGTAGATCTGAGGTACAGTCCTGACCACACGGTCATCACATGGCTCCGGAAACACTCATTTACTGCCTCAGAAAAAGGAACTATTTTGTTCCTCTTTCTCCAGGTTTGTGCGAAACCTGCTCAAGTTTTCCTGACAGCATGCTGATAGGATCGCCTGTTGCTTGTCCAGGGATCCTATTTCTTGCAGCTAATCTGAACATGCATCTCAGGTTTCTTTTCAATCTGCTGAAATACGTCTGTGATAATTTTATCTCAACAGCCTGTACGGCTCCACTCGTTTTCAAGCGTCAGTCTGACTGGCTGTGGGTTTCAGGCACATGACCTTGGGAGAGGTGCAGACTATTCATGTTGTGAAAGCCTTCTCTGTCAGGGCAATGTGCATGTGCATGTGTCTGGTATAGCTTTGTAATGCCATGGCAGACACAAAAAACTGCCCTTCGGTGCCTCCCGCTGCCCAGACTGGCCACAGAACCATTTTACTGGGCTTGTCCAGGTTCAGCTGGCAGCTCTGCCTGCTCTCTGCTTCCCTCCTGCTTTTGTTTTACTGCCTGTTTTCAGCTCAGTGGAGGGTAGTTGATGGTATAGTCCGTGATAAATAAAATATGTAAATTCCTGGCTGTGTAAGAAATTGGTAGCACTACCAATTAGGAAAGTTGCCCAGCAGTTTCCATTATAGTACCTTATAGTTTTTCAGAGTATTTGTAGAACTTTTAATGTGTGAACTGAAATTTTTCTGGCCAGCTGTTTTCCTCATTTTTGGAATATTTAAAAAAAAATAATTAAGTGATTCATTAAGGCCGACAACAAGACTGGCATAAAAATAAGTTTTCTTTCTTCATATTTAAAGAAAACCTTGTGTTACTTTCTTTGGTGTACTTTAGTGCTCTAGTACACTGGAGCGTATATGTAAACTTAAGTAGAACACATGACCTTTGCATGAGTAGTACTTCTCTTATTTGTCCCTGTGGAAATCTGCCCATTTGGCTATACGGTAGCCCTCAGGAGAAAATAAATCCAGAGCAGCTTATCCACGTTAAGAACTGACTGCAGATGAAGATCCTTGATGGAACCAGTCCCTCCAGAGGTGATGGGGAGTCTCCAAGTGTGCTGGTGGCACCCAAGTTGTTCCTTGGTCCTAGAGTAGTTGTCAACGTTTCTGCTGTGTTTGTCTTCATGTGGGTTTGGGTGCACAGGTGTGTTCTGAGAAGTCAAATGCTGTACTCCTAAGTCTTGCACATACTGATGGCAAAGCTACAGCTTCACAGGCAGCCTGAACTTTGACATCTCTAGTCCCATAAAAACTGAGGCTGCTAAAGCAAACAAGCACGTAGCATCCTTGTTCCTGAATTCCTCAGGAATAATTCTGCATATAGGGTATTAGTGTCCTTGTTTCGTGGAGTAAAGGTGACAGAACCTTCAGTTTCTTTGTAGTAATTACACTGCTTAGTGTTCAAAACAGCCTTGACCGAAGATCCTGAAGCACACTGGGCTTTCTCATCTTCCTCACATGAAGTATACATGACATCTAAGCTGCTGGCAGCAGTCTGGTAGGACAGGCAGGGTCAGGAGAGTAACTCTGCTTGTTCTTGGACAGCACTCTCTCAGGGGAGAGAAAGTGGCTTACATGCTAAGTGCATTTCCATTTTAGTTTAGGAAGCACCGCTTTTCAGAACCTCCTGGGTTTTACCAGACTTCCAGCCCTTAGCTGAACAGATGTCAGAAAAAGACAAACAGAAGGAAGATAAATATGTGAACATTTCAAAACTTTCGTTATGGCACATTGGCCAGTGCTGAGTAGAAAATAATCCTGCTGTCATTAGTGTGTTTGATGTTAGGATTACACCTCTGTTCAGCTCTGCATTTTTTGTTGTTGCTGTTCTCTTTTAGTAATCTCCCTTTTCTTCGGAAAGAGCCTTTTGATTCAATGTCTGCTTTGTTCAGTGTGGTCAGATGAATGTTATTTCCTACTTAGTATTTCCTACTTTCCATGCCTACTGTATTTTATTCACATGAGTAGATTTGCTTGAGATCACTGTGAATGTTGCATGGTGGGGTTAGAAAAGAGTTAATATTTTTTACCAAGCTGCATAATACTTCTGGATACATTTTTCTATTGATCCCCCAATCCTCTTAGGTCTGCCTAAATAAGTTCTTTATGATGGAAAATAACTTTGCAATTTATAATACTGTGAGATCATTTTCCTCTCAAAAGAGCATCTTTATATAGTCCTTCTTGCTTTCAGACTCACTTCTCCTGCTCCACAGTTTCCTCTCTGATAATAATGGTTTGAGGATAAATAATAGGCAAAGTTTGCAGGAAGTTGTGTTTTTTACAAGCTCAACTTTTACCTGATGAAAACATGAATAAAATTCTGGCAAGTGGGAGTAGTAGCATCTTAGAGAGATGCATAAATCAACAGGTCCTCCCCCCAGTTATCTGTAATAACAAGGCTTGGGGATTTTTATTTTTTTTTATCTGCATAAGATTTTCTGTGTTTGCTTGTCATGCATCTCACTTCACTGGACCTCATGTTTTTTGACTGCTTGATGAGAAATGTCCTGGCCAAGGCATAAAGAGCATGGAGGGGGTATGAGTATATCTCAGTGACTCCACTCTACAAACTGTTTCTAAAGTTATAAAATAATTCATCAACTGGACAACTAAGAATACCATAGTTGAGTGGTTCATTAGAGAGTCTTTTATTAATATGAGGCAGATTTTTCCACTACAGAGGAATACATGTTTGGAAACAAGCAAAAAGAAGACATCCTACATTGCAGCAATTTATTCCAGACAAAGGTTGCCTTCAGGGATGTCTTCAGGGAAACTGTCAGTTTTACACAATCTAATTTGTGTCGTGACCCACAGGCTTTGGTATAGCAATGTATTAAAGGGTTCAGAAAGCTGTGCTGAACTCAGTCATTATTTCAATTTAAATCCTACCTGAATAGATGGATTACCAGCTGCTTAGACAAAAATATTTCAATTAAGACAGGATAGTAACCATTAAATTCCATGGATAAACATATTTCCCACATAATAATGCAGGAAAATTGTTAACTTAATGTTACAGAAAGGAAGGGTGCTGAACAGCACAAGCTGATGTGCAGATACGAGCAACTGTGAGTCTATATTGCTGTTGCAAGTGGTTTCGTGTGTACAGAAATAACTGCTGCGCAGGCCAGGCTGGCTGCCAGAGTCATCTTCTCTGCTTGTATGGTGCTGAGGTTGCCAGCACTTACCCTAAAACTGACGTGGCTGTTGGCATAACGGAGACTCGCAGTGTTGGCTTTGGTGTCTGAAATACAGCGCAATGCATAGGCAGCTCCTTTACAAAGGGAGCAGCAGATGCACAAATCTTCATGTCTGTGACGAGAAGTGGCAGCTGGGTGTTTGCTGGAGGCCACAGAGGGTTGTGGGAGAACAGAGCACAAGCAGAATTTTTCTGTTGGGTGTCTTGCTGCTTCCCAGGTGCCCTGACCAGAGCCGTATCCTGGCATTTTGCTGGGGCGAGTCCAGAGGAGGGCCACAAAGTTGGTGAGGATACTGCAGCACCTCCCATGTGAAAACAGGCTGACAAATTTGGAACTGCTGAGCCCAGGGAAGGGAAGGTTGCATGAAGACCTCACAGTGGCCTTCCAGTACCTGAAGGGGGCCTGCAGGGAAGCTGGAGAGGGACTCTTCATCAGGAACTGTAGTGACAGGACAAGGACTAATAGCTACAAATTGAAAGAGGGGAAAATTAGGTTAGAGCTATAAAAGAAATATATAGATGGTGAAGCACTGGAACAGGTTGTGCAGAGGGGCTGTGAATCCCATTCCTGGAGCAACCTGGTGTAGCAGTTGTCCCTGTCTTTGGCAAGGGAGTTAGAACTAGATGGTCTTTAAAGGCCCTTCCAACCCAAACCATTCTATGATTTTGTTAGCAAACAGAATTCAGGTTTCTGTCTACAAAATGGGTTCAGAGAGAAAGGCTTAGAAGAAATGAAACAAAAAAAAAGTTCTAGGTCCAAAAAGATTTTAAATCTGGGCTGTGCAACAGAAAGTAAAACTCTGTGACAGTTACTCTCCAATCATATTAATCAAGTGGCCTTTAAACAACAAAACCATTCAGATTATCAGCTGGGAAGTGGAGTTGGGATGTCAGCTCAAGTACACTCACTCTGCTGACAGTAAACATAACTTTGGAGATGAGACTTTGCCTCTGGCTGCATGATAAAGGAGCTAAAACTTCCACTCTCTGGTAAGTATATAATTCTCAGTATATGTGATACCATGAGATGTGCTCCTCATCCCAGGGATTTGCACCTTATGCAGCAGAACAGAAAAAAGAATATAGGCACTGCATGAAGAAATGAGATATAGCTCATTCACAAAAAGTGCTGTGGCATATGTCATCAGCTAATAGGCAGCACAGCATATATCAAAACTGCTTTAAAAATACTGTGTTGTTTGAGGTTTTTCTTTCTAGCTAAAAGGTACTTTCAGTTCTTCTACACTCAGGAGCAAAAGCTAGTATTTTTTAGAGCATCTTTGTTTTCATACTCCCCTATGATGTGTCCTACCTCATTACCACCTCTTTTCATTTGATAACCTCTGTTTGGAATTAAGGATACTTGAATGTAAAATACTGATTCTTAGAGAAGCTATTAAAACTGAAGTTTACCTTTTATGAGGCACAGCAGCCTACATAAGTTCTGTTTATGCATTGCTTTGGCTTGCCAAACAGTTTTGTTTGTATATATCCCAGAGCATGGCAATTTCTTGGACAGGCGTGATTTCTGTCTTTGTTTCTTGCTCCAAGCGTATGGTCAGTGCTAGAGAAGAAGGCCAGAGTTTGCCCTAATTGGGTCAGATGCTGGCTTCTGAGAGCACCTTAGTGTTCAGCTCATTAAAAAAAAATAGCACAGAAGCAGTGAGTATAAAAGATTTAATCTCTGTAAAAGTAGCTTTAGTTCTGAGCAACCTGTCAGGATTCTTATTTATGGCTATGGAGGACATGCATTAAAGACTGCAAGGAAAGCTGCAATTCTATCATCTAAATCAGCTGGTCTGATTACCATTATTATTAATACTTTAGAGGGAAAAAACTGATTTGGAAACAAGCTTTTTTAAACATTTTTGCATCATTTCGGAAAGAGCTCTGGCATCCAGATTCATATATCCTGCTGAAGAGGTGGAGACCTCAACATACTAAATAACTCCGTGACTGATGCTGTAGTCTAATAAACACACTAGAGGTTTGCCTCTGGCACCAGGACAAACTGGGATGGCACAGCACGTGTTGATACAGCTGAACTCAGTCTCTAGACTGGGTGGCCACAAGCAAAGAGCCTGCTGGAAGTGTCTCTGGGCTCTGCAAACTCCCAAACTCTGTGCAGGAGCCCTCTGGAGGAGGGAGGGCTGTTTAGCCCAAAACCGTGCCAGGGACTCTGTAATGTTGTAGCGGTGTGGGCAACAGCTCCAGCTCTCAGGAGCACGTCCTTGCCCAGCGTCACTTACTAATATAGACATATTCTTATCAGGGAGAAGAGACCAAATAAAGAAGAAGCCATGGTTTGGTTGCTGTCACTCCCCATCGTGTTGCAAGACGTGGTTATGAACCCTGTTGAACGCTGTAGTAGGTTATTGAGTAACTCTGGGCAACCTACCCCCCTAACAGCTCCAGAGTTAAGTTGGAACAAATCTGCCCTGGGAAAAGCCAGAGCCCAGCTTGACTGTTTTCTTCTGCTGGGCAGGATCTTGCTGTCAGCAGGGTTTTTCAAGACACATTATATATTTGCTTTCAAAAGCCTTGAAAATATTTGTGGGGAAATCTTGACACTGGATACAAAAAAGTTTATCTCCTAGTACTGTACTTGGTGCGCTGCCGTAAATCATGGAAGCCCTAATTTCTGGCATTAAATTTTTTTCCCAAATTCCTCTATATTTGGAATTCTGTTTACACAGAAGTATTTTTATTGGTACCTTTTATTGGTGATATTACATGGTGGTATTGCTGTGGATTGGGTAACAACACTTAGCTCAGTTGTCCTGGACTTGCCAAATATTACCAATGCATGTGTGCAAATAGCTAAACAATCCAAATAGGAAAAATTTGGTTTTGGAAGGAGACTGAGCTACCAAGGCTTGTCAGCTTTGGTTCCAGTAGATACAAATTGTGTCAAGGTATGCTTGTATGTAGATGTGAGAGAAATTACATTCAGGAGGTGAACTTTAGGATGTGAACTGAAGGACTGGTGCTACTGTGCAGCTTTCATTCCTTTTCACAGGAGTTTTCCTCAGTCATGGCTGTGAAGGAAACATTTGTTCATATGCATGATACTAAACAGACAATTCATTCCACACAGACTGTTAAAATTAAGTGCCCAAAGTTTGTATCCATTTATAATTGTAGTGTGAAGATCTGTTTTCTGGTTGCCCAAATTGTTGTTTTCAAATACCATAATAATGGGCATTGTGGGAAAGCTTAACTGTAGTAGAACTGCCTGTGCTGTTTCCACCTGTTTCACTGATGGTCACAGGATTGGAGCAGCTCTCACATGAAGACAGGCTGAGAGAGTTGGTGTTGTTCAGCCCAGAGAAGACTCCAGGGAGACCTTGGAGTAGCCTTCTGGTACCTAAAGACAACCTGCAAGTGAGCTGGAGAGAGAGTCGGACTTTTTACAAGGGCATGTAGACATAGGACGAGCGGGAATGGCTTTAAATTGAAAGAATGTAAGTTTAGATTAGATACTAGGAAAAAATTCTTTACTGTAAGGGTGATGATAGACTGGATCAGCTTTCCCAGAGAAGCTGTGGATGCCCAGTCCCTGACAGTGTTCATATCCGGGTTGGAAGGGCATCGTGGTCTATTGGAAGTTGTCCCTGCCCTTGGCCTGGTGGGTTTGAACTACATGTTCTTTCCAACACAAACCATTCTATAGTTCTGTGTTATCCACAATATCCAAAGGCTTAAGGAAAGAAAAATTCACTGCTGCATAGACCAGCTAAAACTGCTGAGCACTCTGCAGTTTAATCATAACAATAAACATGGTGACATTTTTAGAGAGGTAGATTTATTTCTTTTCTTAGAAATAAATTCTGTGCTGAGTAAGCAGGCTACTTCTGTAGTTTCCTTGGCATAAATCAAAAACTTGATTTGACATATATATGAGATTCATGCTTTGGGGTAAAGTTTCTAGTTTAATTTGCAAATGTTTTCATTTTCCTTGGACACAAGAATCCTTCTGCTCATCCTCCTTTAGTCTGGTGATGTGGGAGCTTTGGTTTCCAGTTCAGTGTTCATAGTTCCATGTTTCTATAGTTAACATGCCCATAGTGTGATCAAATAAGTTTTTTTATAATGGTGATTCTGAATGTAATTTGCCATCGTTGGGCTTTTAAAGTCTCAGGCAGAGCAGAACTGTTGTATCCAGCTCAGGACTTAATCCACAGCCTAATATGGATGTAGAATGTCTCTGGCCTCAGCCTCTCTGAGCATGTTCAGAGCCTGCCAGGATCTCACTTTGGACTGTTTGCATGATGAATTCATCCTAAGCAGTAAACAAAATGTCGTTAATGCTCTAAATAGACTGCCCTGTTTCCTGGATTCTCTGTGGTTCAGCTGTTATTTAACTTCAACAACACGATTTTTTTCAAATCAGAAAAAACTAGCATTTCAGCTTTTTGTTGCGTCTGTGCAGGGACATACAGCTGAACCGTGGCACTGTGAAGCATCTGTTTTGCCTAAAAACTAAACTTTAGTTCTTCTTAGTTCTTCTTTAATGTTGCTATTGTTCCACAAATTCCCTGCTCTTAAATTTTACCCTGAGAATGATGTTAGAAATGTCGTACTATCATTCTAGAAAGAATGCAGGAGTTCCTGGGTAGGACACCAGTAGTCCTGAGCAAGCAGTTCCAAGTGTCCCTGTTCGAGCAGGGGGTGGGAGCAGATGACCTCCAGAGGTCCCTCCCAAGCCCAGCCACTCTGCAGGTCTGTGACACAGGTCAGTTGCTGCCTCCACAAGATAGCTCCTTTTCCTGTGAGAGCAGCCACCTGAACATGGATGTTAGCCACCTACTTAATTTTCCCATTGTTAATAGTTGTCAGAAAGAAAGCTAAAACTCAGAATGTCTCTCTGATGACACTGTCTCCAAAGGAAACCTTGGATCTGCATTCTCTGACCATGGTGTGTGGCCATATGGGTCAGCTGGTAGTGGGGGATCTGGACACTGCACAACAGCCCACCTCAGTGGTTTTAAAAAGTAATAGTATCTGTAGGAGTAGTCCTGTGGGGTCCTAAGGTGTAAACCAGTGTGTTCCAATTTCTGTAAAAATATAGTCCAAAAAGAAGAAAAAAGGCATTCCCTCTGGAATGTTATTTCTGGCCCTTGTTTATTTGTGTTAAGTGGAAGGTCTAGAGGGAAGAGATTTGTTTCTCCATTTTACCCCATGCCCTTGAATGGGAGGGATTTTCTTGCTAAGTTTTGTCTCTGCCAACTACAGCTGGCAGTCAGTTCCCCAGGTGTCCCCACTTGTGCTCCAGTGTGTTGAACCTGAGAGTCATCAAAGAATTACACAAGCTTTTTTTTTTTGCTTTTTTTTTGCTTTTTTTTTTTTTTTCTTTGCGGTCTGAATTACCTTCAGGGAGTTGCTGGACCTTCCCAAATAGTAAGAAACCCTTTCATAATTTCATGTGGCTGATCTCTGACCTGTTAATCATGTGCTTTAAGTGTTGTAGTTGTGTTCCTTGTTACTGAATTAGTGACCACCAAGCTCTGCTGGTGTCCTGAGCATTTCATTTGTAATGGCTTTGGAGTCATTACCCAGTCCTCTTACTGCTGCTAAGGCCAAATGCAAGGAGGGGATACACCCAACCATCACCACTACTCAGACAGTGAGAGTTCAGACTAGAAAAAATATATGTATATTGTTATGATTAAGGTGGAAATTAGCTGTGTTGTTTCTGCTGCTATCCGCAGCAAATTTATCCAAGTTACTGTTTAGAAGATGGGTAATGTAAGGGGAGTGGAGCTGTATGAAACTCCATCTTCTTTAGAAAAGAGTTAACCAACTCTTGAAGAGTAGAAATCTTCACTGCAGATGGTTTTCAGGTTTTTTTTTTGAAACTTAATGGATCTTAGATAGATCTAACTATATCTCAGACTATTCCTCCCATAATTTCATTCTTTCCTGGTGTACCTCTAGCCCCAGACTAGACACCACTGAACATACAACATTGCTAGCAGATAAATACTTCAGAGAGAGACCTAGTTTACTGTGAAGACTGTGAGACACTCCTGAAAACTAGCAGAAAAAAGTATTAAAGATATTTTAAAATATTGTGTTTGTGTAGTCCTTAAAAATGGCAAAGTAGTTCTTGATTTTATCCAACCATTACTGAATTCTTCTGTAAAACTAAGGGTACCCATGGTGTTGTAGGTATTTTTCTTTTGTTCTCACCAATGATCTTGTAAGCACATGGGTATGTGATTTACTCTGTTCAGGTAATTATCTCTGCTAGTAAAGACATGCTCAAATGCCCTTCCTAAATGTTATGTTTTGTCCTCAGTTTCCTTGAATTAGAAGATATTTAGTACTCTCATTCACTAACCAACTGAAAATGAAAATAAATTATTCTCTCATTTTAAACATAACTTTTAAGGGTTTTTTTCATCAGCTAGGATTTGGGGCTCTAGCACAGCCTTGTATATGCTTGAATGGTCTTACAGATTAAATGGACCAGGTCAGTTGAATATTCAGTGTGCAACGCTAAATTTACCAGTCCCTTAAGCAATATGACATCTTTGAAAAACACAGATAAGGTGTTTTTGTAATTCAGCCTTTTCTCTTGACAGCATACTTTTAAAGGACAAAATAAATAGGCGATTAAGGAAAATCGTTTCTGACCGATGTTCAGCCTTGGAAAGCTTCTTACTACCCTTCCTATGAATCAGGAGGGTACCAGGGTTTATCTGCGTGGAGCACACGCAGGGACCTCTGCCTCCTCATAAATCTGCTGCTCGGTAGGTCGGCTCCCTGGGAGCTGGATGTGTCCTTGTGGGACTGGCAGGGCTGCGTGGTGGCTTGGCTGTTCCACTGTCACACTCTGGGGTTGGGGTGCCACAGCTTTTACCTTGCCTTGACCCCCTCCTCCCTCCTGCCGTGCACAAAGGAGATTTCCTAGGTGGGATTTCAGAACACTTTGGTCCTGGCTGGATGCTGCTGGCTCGGCAGCAGTAAGCCAGGGCTGACCCACAGCTGGCTCCAGCTCTCCTCACTTCCCAGGGCTCTGCAGGCAGGCAGGCAGATGCTCCTCGAATCGATGCAGGCAATCAGGAGACTCCCCTGCAGTATTTCAGCACACAGAATCCATACTCAGCTGCACTGGCATGCTGGAAAAGGCTTCATACCACTATTTTGCATACAAATAAGATTTTACTGGTGGGGAGTACATACCTGCTGTAGGCTGAGGGGCTGGCACACAGGGCAGTGTCCAGCTCTGGACACTAAAATAACCCCTGCCTTTTTGGATGAGGGATGTGTCAGATCACCTACCAACTCCTGTGCTGGGTGTGTGTGGAGAGCAGGGTGGGCATGGTGTGGAGGGAGGGGAGCCTTGCCCATATTAGAGGCTGAGGCACTGGCAAAGTGTGTGCATGTGATGGGGAACTGGATGTACTTTCTGCATCCACTAGTACAATGAGCACAGCAAGAGTTACCTGCTGGGTTGAGAGGGGCAGTATTTTCCACAGGTGGCCAGTACCCACACCAGTCATTTTCTGAACTTTCTGTACAAATTGCTGAGGACTGACGGAAAACAAATTGAAGGATGAGTTGTAGCACAAACTGGTGAAACTGTTTCAAGTAACTGTTTGAAGGCTTGTTTTAGCTTCTTGAAAGGAAACAGGAATTCACGTGTTTTATTTTTAGCTTGCGAGGGAAGAGTTATTTAATGTTCCTTTATATCTCATCTCTGAAAATGTTCTCACTGAGGCAGGACCTGAAGTCCTGGAGCTGGTTAACCCAAGACTTACCTGTCTGTGGAAGTTTATTTTTACAAAGGGGAACTACTGAAATTGTTTTTCCCCAATACAATTTTATGTAGAGCTGAGTCCAAACTCCAAAACAAGTAGAGTGTTGAAATACTTTCTGCTGCTGGCAATGATTTGTGATTCACAGTATACAGTTGGGTGTGTTTTGCTTTCAGGATCTGTAAGCATTTTCAGATTTTTATTGCGGAGTTGCTTTTGTTGCTGTTTGCTTGATTTTGGGTCCCATTAGATTATGGGAGTTCTGATTTTTCTAAAGGAATATTTTATCCAAGATTTTAATAGTACTGATGTGACTGGGCCTTAAATCTCTAGGCAGAGATGGGATGAGCTACTCATAGCTAGTGCTGAAAAAAACCTCTATGGCATTTCCCTCTCCCCTCCTCCCAGGTCTCTGAACGTCAGTACCATAGCTCACGCTTTAGGTTCCTGAAAATCAATGAAATATTTATGATACTTGGTTTTCCAGCAGCTGGGTAATGAATGGGCATGCAAGATGTTACTGGTCAATACTTGCCCCTCTTGTGAGGTACTCCTGGGTCAACAAACACGCATCTTAACCGCCTTTTCAGACTGCTCTTATTTTCCTTGGTTTTCTTTCCTGTGAGGCAGCAGAACAGTGTCAGCAGCAATGAAATGAGAGCTATCATTTCCTTGAATGGGTAAGACAATCTGCAAAGCATGTATTAAAAATAAAACAGGAAGTCAGTGATTATCAATTTTTAGCAAACACATTTCTGCTGATCTTCAGACTGATGCCTAACGGTAACAAAAGGAGAAGCTCTGCATCTGGGCAATGTAATTTGTAGTTATTTGTGGTATATTTTCTCCTCATTAGACATGGATGGTTTCTTATTTTAAGGCCCAAGACCTGCAAGAATTATAGCAGAGGCCTAATGCTATTGCTTGTAAACAGCGTGTGTTGAACAGCGTGTCTGGGATAAATAGGTATCGGGTTAAAAAAAAAAAAAAGGGAGAGTCCTATTTCTTGTGCATTTACAGTTTTCTGGAGTAAAAGGCAGCATATGGCAACCCCTAGCAAGGAAGAAGTCCCTCCTTTCAGAGACTCCCCCCAGCTCAAGGAATTAGTGATTGCTTCCCACCCTGATAAAGGAGTATTACTGGCATCCTTGTGCGTGTGGGTGATGGGAAATGAGGCTTCCTCCAGACCTGGCCACCTGCTTGTGGAACAGCCGTGGTGGTGGGAGGGGAATCCACCTGCCTGCAGGCTGTGAGTCTTGACTGCTGTCTGTTCTCAGCACCAGAGAGGAGCCAGTGCTCTGCTGCATGGGTGGCTTCTCCTTAGTGCATCTCTTTTCCCCTTGAGAAGAGTCAAGAGTGTTCATTTGGACCCTGCTGCAGAGGAGAGGGAGCAACCTGCACACCTGCCAGGAAAGGGAATCCTACACAATTGCTCCTGCTCAGAAAAGATTGGGAGCTGGGCCAAACATTTCATATGTGGGTGATTAAAATTAGACTCCTGCATCCATATGTACGTTCTCATTTTGAAAACACTGCCTGGCTTACTGTTCTTTCCTGCCTTTTATGTATTCCCCTAATGGGAAAATGCTTCCACCTTTCCTGTGGCTTTGACAGTGGCCCTTGCACTCACTGAAAGTAAATTTATCTTTTCTGCCTGTAATCATACCTGATCACAGGCACAGGAACACAGCTCTGTTTTTCCATTTTCCACTAATATTCCCTTGACAAGTATCTTCTTGAAAGGGGAAAAAAAAAAAGTGATAATCTCTCCTTTGGAAAAACAGCCAAGTTTTGCAGCGGACTTGGCTTTCTGCCTGTCTTCCCATGCTGCTTCAGCCTGAGCAAACTGAGACCTTCCTGCAACCCACACTGGCTGATCAGAGAAGTCCAGGTCTTGCTGGAAAGGCATCTTGAGAAGGTAGGCAGACTGGCACAGCATTCAGCTGTGATGTGCTTGTCCGCAGCCTGTTCTGTTCACAAGCACCAAAACCGAAGGCTAAAGAAGCAATACGGCAGTGAGCGCATGGCTGCACTGATGCCTGGAAAGGCTGACCTGGAAACAGAGACTAGGTAGAATAAAAGGATAAAAAGGTATTTATTGAAAGGATACAGTTTGGGCAGTGCAGGAACCCTGCCAGGGCTACACCCAAGTCAGATCCACAAATGGTCACAAAATGGTCGACCGGTCACTAGACCTCACACTTTTATAGGTTTTGGTCCATTAGCATATTGGAGTTAATTGTCCAATTACAGCTTCAGGTTATGAAGCTCCATCCTCCTTGTTCCCTCTCTTCCTTCACTATTGTTTACACTCTTGGGCCTAAAATTTGTCCTTGGTTCCAAGCTAAGAAGGAATTGTTTTGTCTACCTACTCTGTGAAGAGAGCTTACCAACCCTTAATATGAAGCACAGAATCTAAAAAATATAAAAGCTAAAACTTAAAGCATCAGCATGACCTCTGATTATGAAGAATGGAGACATGCACATGCTAAAGCTGCTGGTGCAGGAGGACTTTGTGCAAAATTCCAGCTTTCAGTGTCAGATTCATAAGATCACAGAGATGCTTATCATCATTAGACAGTGATTTGTTCCTGAGAGTTCTGAACCATTCCCAGAGCCCAGTACTTCCAGAAAGAGATCCCTATGTTTCTAAACACTTTTGAGTATTTTTTAATGTTCTTGTCATAATGGCTCTTTGTAGGAAAACAAGGAGACTTCCTGGAATTAGCAAGTACTAGGAAAACCCTATTAATGCTGCTGTTTTATAAGCAGCCACATGTCTGCATTCTCCTGCTTCACACTGTGTACCCACTGCAGTCAAAGTTCTACCAGGGGGAAGAGAGCAGTGGGGATCCACATTGCCCTGGAGGCTGATTAGGTGGGTCATGTCATGCTTCAAAGACAGAATTCTTCCTTGGGTAAACTGCTCTGAGCAAGGAGGTAGCAGATCCCCCCACACTGTGCTGTGTGTGCTTGGTAGGTGTGGACTTGCCCATCACCTCAGTAATTGCAGCACTGTCCTGGTCCTGGCACGGGGACATGCACTTCTGTCCAGTTCAGCGGCCATCCCTGCACCTTTCCGGGGGAAAAGCCTGCTCACACAGAAATGCTGAAATATTTTCCCTGTTGGAGCACATTTTGGATGGTAAATCAAGGCTTGAATCCTCCCCACATGGTCCCAGCTGGGGCTTGGTGAGGGTGCGTGGGATCTCCCTGTGCTGGGTTTCCTTTCCTTAACTCTGGAACAGCTACAAGCTGCTGGGTGCAGGCCAAGGCAGAGGCAGAGGAGGCAGCTGATGCACACCCCATTCTTGCCCTAACATGGAGTGAGGACAAGGCTGCAGGGCACACATAGATACAAATGCGCCTTTTTTTAATATCAAGACTAAGAACAAAGCACCTTGTATAGCAAAGTCAATTTTACAGCTTTTTCCAGCCTGGAAAAAGGCTTTTCCAAGCAGATAGTGCTGGCAATGTCTCCTAACAAGTCTGCAGGCTTTACTCAAGGCAGTTTATCTCAAGCTGTTTTTTCATTCCTACAAATTTTAAATTGTCTTCCCAGGCCCACAAAATTAAACAAAAGTAGTGACTTTAAAACAAAATATCCCAATAAATAAGCCCAAGTGAAATTTATACATTTTTACAGAGCAGCTTCCAAAAGCCTGCCTGTAATTGTAGTTTTAAGAGGACTTGCAATTCATGCATAGCCTCTGAACATCTCTCTCCACCAGGAAGTTTTCTGGTGCCATGTGTAGTACAGGAGTATGGCCCTACTAACACTAGAGACAGAAGTATTCATTGTGTGCAAGCAAGAGGACAAGGTATGTATTAAAATAATTACAGAATTACGCAGCAGCTATTACTGTCATAAAAATGTTGGCAACTGAGCACAGGGGAAAAGCCAAAATATGTTCCCCAGAGAGCAGAAGAGGAGCAGGACTGAGCAGTTAGATGTTGGCTCTGGGAACTGAACCATCCCCATGTGTGTAGCCCCTGTGCATGCTGTGTCTTGCCTGGGAAGGCTGTTGCAGCCTGTCCCCCCACAAACAAAGGTGCAAAAGCCCTTACATTAATGAGATTGCAAGATGGAAATTATCTACAGAGGAAGGAAGTCTTTCGAGAATCACATTTCACTGTTTCAACTGCTTAAGGAAAAGCTTGTTTATAATAGTATCCTGTCAATAGGAGGTGTCTGTGTAGGTGGGTGTATATATGCACAGAATATATGTACATGAGGAGAAAGAGCTTTCACTGTGGTCTGTCAGCCTTAAGCACATGGCTTCTATTTTTCCTTAAACCCTGCAACTTCATTAAAAAGAAAAAGAAAAAAAAAGAAAAGACATTAAGAAACTCCCAAGGTAGAGTGCATGTGAGTGTGTGTGTGCGAGGGAGTATGAGTAACTTATCTTCACATTTAGCTGGAGCCTTGGTATTGTCAAAGCAGCTGAATCACTGCCTGAGAGCTGCCATCTTTGCCATGGTGATAATTTGTCAGCGTGCCAACACTGCTGCCTACTGTCTCTGTAGAGCTGACCTTGTAAAAACATCAACACTCTTTCTTTGGCTTTTGCTGACATACTCTAGGCTCTGGAAACTGTTTTCAAAACAAATATATAATCAAGTGTTGTGCTTGTAAAAGCAATTGTGTTTCTGTCCGTCAGATTATTTCAGGGTGTCTCGCTTGCCAAAAGGGCAAAGTGAAGGAATAGACAGGGAGGACACAACTCCACACAAAAAGTGAGGGGCTTTCCGTATATAGGAATGATGGGAAGCAAAATTAACCATCTCAAAATCAGAAGTTAATGGTAAAGAGGCAGATTATGACTTCTTGTGCTGTTCCATTGTAAACTTTTGTTTCTCAAAGCAAAGACAAGTTGAGCAGAGCTCTACAGACAGCAGGAAGAACACAGAAGGGCCAAAAGCAAGGAAAGCTCTTGATTTAATGCGTGCTATATACTGTCTTTCTTCACAGAGGCAGGAAAACATTGCCATCTAAAATACTGATGGATACTTTGCATCTAGACATTTGATGTGGAGACATGAGAGAGGCTTAGCTTAGCAAGTAAAAAGACATTGTCATACCTGAAAATACCAATCTTCTTGCCCTAGGTTTACACTACTTTGTTCCAGTTAACCTGACAAGTTCAGGCATTCCCCAGTTGTGGGGGACTATCTGAGCACTTTCTGTTCCCACTGTTCATGTATATGTACCGATCTTCACATGCTCTCTGTGTGTCCAGCGTGTTTGCCAGGGCACAGCTGCAAAGGAAACAGAACAAGCCAGACACATGACTCACCCCACACTTGCTATGGCTTTTGTGGGGACCAGTGGTAGTGAAATGCTGTTAACTGATTTCTTCTTGCTGTCTTTACTAAACTAAATTAATACAGCACTCACTGATGTCCAAAATGACATTTCATTGAAAGATTTTTTGATACTGGAGACCAGGTAGTGGATGCATGACAGGGTTTCCTTAAAACTGCCATGCAACAGAGAAAACCCATACATATGGTTAGGTAACAGCAGTTTTAATTTTAGATATGGAATTGGAAAATGCAGTTAGATTAAACCGAATACTCTGTAGGTTAAAGACCGGAATGAAAGATGTAGCTAACCAAACTTTGGGGGCAACATCTTCATGAGAAACCCCAGGTTTCACACACACTCAGAGATCTATTTCCAGGTGTTGCCAGAAAGGAGAACACTCTAATTTATAGCAATATGTTTCCCCTGGAACCTTCTGCAAGTGCAGTATTTTGGATTTGTTAAAGTCAGGTGAATATTTTATATATTTCTGAAATTTCACTTCTGCATGTAGAAGTAAAAGTTACTCTTGATTTTGCATAAAGGAGGATTAAAATTGTATTGTTTGTCCACTTTCTGACTGATTTACTTGAAAAACCTCCAATGTAAAGCACTCTGAATTCAGGTTCTTCTGACATTTGAAGGAGCTTTGAGATTTGTGGGATTTCGCTCACATACATCAAGTTATTTCTCTGTCTTTATGTGTATGTGTGTATATATGTATTTATATATATATACATATATGGCCAGCAAAACTGCAGAAAATTGTATTCAAGAGAAACAGCAAGCAAATTTTATTTGACTTTGCATTGTTTTCCAGCTTGCTCATTTTTGCAGTTTAGTGCTGGATTTTAATCTGCAAGTTTTGGACTACATTTCCTTTTCACATTTCTTCCTGTGCAGCACTTGAATCTGTAGGCCAAAGAAACAAACTAACAGTCAGGAAAAGACTGAAAGCAGGATTTTCAATGATGAGGAAGTAGCTTGCCATGGGGGTTATTTTCAAGCCTGTTGGCCCTTTTCAAGACAGAGAGCAAGTCTGTTACTCTGGGACACTGGAATGGTACCGCACTGGAATGATACAGATCTCACACTGCAAAGAGTGAGTGCTGTAAGTTGCTGGGCCTGTTGTATATTGTCCAAATGGGATGTGCAAGTTTAGCTTTGAAAGGAGTATTTGTGTCTGAAAAAAAAGATGTTTTGTTGTCTTAGCCAAAGGCATAACTTGGAATGGAAATCTGAATGGTCTCCAAGCTATGGTGGACAGGCAGTGACTAAATCTTTTTAAACATGGCCACACATAACCATTCAGATTTGGGAAGGCTTAGGAGTTTGTTGTGTGGGCTGTGTCTCAAATGTTTGTCTGAACCAAGCTTATAACAGAAAGTTGGTGCAAGTTAGCCTCCTGAGATACTCCTGAAAGCTCAGTTGTCTTTGCAATGGAAACATTATTTTTTTTCTGATAGTGAGAAAATTGAGTTGCTAAGTGCCTGAAATCAGCTCACAAGACACATGGGTTATAATTCATTCAACCTTATATTAAAGCAGGTTTTAGTTGCATTATTTTCAAGCTAAATGTCAATCCCCTCTACAGAAGAACCTTCTTACAGGTTTAGCTTCTTCAGGATGGGTGGCGAGAAGGACTTTCAGAATGACTTTCCAGGGGACTGCATGCTCTTACTGGCAGTGCATGATTTTACCTAATGGATTTATTAGCTTATGCTATTTTTTTCCTTCCTGTGTGAGTGGGATCACACAGCAGAGGCCCTCCCAGCATGCAGCCCCTAACAATAGGTAAGGACGATTTTTCTATCAAAGGACAAATGAGAAATTGCTCCTTGTGAGAAAGCTAATTTGAGACTATCTGAAGCAGACCTGGTAGGATTTCTATCAAATATTTCCTAGAAAATGCAAACTGCTTTTAAAAAATGAATATTTATTGAGTATTTACTTCTGAAACCAAGGGAGCCATGCATTAGCTTCTCAGTGAGCAGAGTATCAACCTGGACCATAGAAGGAGAAGAGGAAAATACCATGCAAAATAGACCCGTAGGCTGAGCCAGATTTTTTCCTGGTTTTGTGCATAAAAAAGGTCTTGTTACAGCCACATCCTTTAAGCCCTGTGGAGTCAAGATGCATTGCCAAGAAAGGCTTTTGCATCTCTGATCGCATGCTGCCTCCTCCACCAGCTTGTATTTTTCTAAAAATAATCCTGATTTCATACCTTAGCTGATGGACCTTCTAGCAGCCACAGTAGATGCCTCCCTGGAAAACACTCAGTAATGTGTAAAAGCATTGGACCCACTCTTTGAGGGAGCTTGTACAGAGCTTTTGAAGAGGCATCCTTTGTACTTTGAGCTGTGCTAAAAGGTAGTAAGCTTATCCCCAGTCCTTTCCGCTTCCTTGGAACAAACAACTCTCTGCTGAATACCAGGTATCTTATTCAGCAGAAGAACAAGAATTTCTTTTTTTCTTTAAAACAAACAAAGTCACTTGGCAGGGGGGAAAGAAAGGACTTGTTTTCCTATCCGTGGGGAGATTTGTCAGGCAGCACAGCCTGAAACGTCTGCTCAGGTTGTGTGACAGTCACTAACAGTCGGGAGAGCATCCCAAGACAAGTGTCATATTCTCCATTTGATAAGCAGGGAGATAAGCTGCCCTGCACTTGGCAGCACAGCTTTCCTGGGCTCTAGGTCCATGTTGCTGCTCTGTCAGTGGCAGCTCCTTTCTCCCACACACTCTGCTGTGCCCTCTTCGTGCTACCATCCTCACAGCTGTGTCAGCTCCTCTGTCCATTTGGCTCATGGGAAGCTGCTCCCCAGATCTGCTGCTGGAGCAGCAGTAATGCACAGCTGTGCATATTGTGGATGTAAGAGCTTGCAGGCAGCCCTGAGGTGTCATGCATGTGTTCATCAGGGTGCCAGAGGTAGGGAAAATATGCTGATGGTCATGCAAAGTATTTTCCCAGCACAGAGATGACTGTGGCTTGGTGACTGCCTGAGCCAGAGGTGAGGTCTCCACATTTAACAGCATTAGAATATGATGACATGGTGGTGTGAATGTCCCCAGCCTTCATTCTCTGGGCCAGGCTTAGCTGTCTCGCTCTAGGTGGTGCTTTTCCTCTCCATTTTTTCTCCATAGCAAAATGCAAAGAAACTGGTGGAGTTTTGGGTTATCCTTGTAGTCATGCTGCACCCAGGACTGCCTAGGCCTGACCAAGCAAAACTGGACCTTCAAATTCACTGTGGATGTATCTGTATCCATAAGGTTTCCCAGGCTATAGCCAGATGGCACCAGAGCAAACCATTGATATAGGAGGGAGCACTTCCATGTGGTGGATTGACCCTGGATTGACTCCAGGTGCCCACCAAAGCGTCTCTGTCACTTTCCTCCTCAGCTGTGCAAGGAAAAGAAAACACTGTGAAAGGCTCATGGGTCAAGATAATGACAGAAGGAGGTTGCAGAACACTTGGGGAAATTAGTTACAATCATTATCTAGCCAAATCAAAGGAGGATAATGAGAAATAAAGCCAAATTTAAAAACACTTTTCCCCCGTCCCCTTCCCTTTTTCCCAGGCTTAACTTAATTTCCACTTTTTCTGTACTTTGTCCCCCCCCCAGTAGCACAAGCGCGATAGAGAATGGCAGCTGCAGTCAATTCACATACTGTGTCTGCTGATTCCTCCTCCATGGGGGAGGATTTCTTATACTCTTCCTCTGCTCCATTGTGGAATCCCTCCCATGGGAGACAGTTCTCCATGAACTTCTCCAACATTTGTTCTTCCCACTGGCTGCAGTTCTTCATGAACTGCTCCAGCACAGATCTCCCAATGGAGTCACAAATCCTGCCAGCAATCTGGCTTCCACATTGGGCTCCTTTTTCTGTGGGGCCACAAGTCCTGCTCCAGCATGTGCTTCCCATAGTGTCACATCCTCTTTTGAGTAATCCCCTGCCTCTGGTGTGGGGTCCTCCACAGGCTGTAGGTGCCTATCTGCTCCACCATGACTTCAGTGGGCTTTAGGGGAGTATCCTCTCATGCTGGAGCACCTCTTCCCACTCCTTCACTGACTTGGGAGTCTGCAGAGCTGTTTTTTTCACATTCATATTCCTTTCTTCATCTGCAATCATTTTTTGTGCTACCACCATTGCTGATGGGCTCAGACTTGGCCAGCATCTTGGAGCTGGATAGCATAGACTCCATGGATATGAGGGAGAAGCTTCTAGCAGCTTCTCCCTGAAGCCAGCCCTGTAGCCTACCCTCTGCCAAAGCCTGTCCACAAAAACACAAGCACAGCATCATGGAGAGTTGTCCTCTGCCATTTCAAGGGATCAAGAAACGATTAACAGAAAAGCCTCAAACAGTTTCTGTCACGCAGGAACATGTATTGGATCAAGAGTCAAAATTAAAAAGCTGTAGTGCATCAAAGGCAAGCAGCACTGAGGGCATCCTTGTGCAGGTGTTGACCAGTTTATCCCTGACTCTTGTTTGACAGTACAGCACATCAGGCTTTTGGCTCCTAGAAACAGCCTCAGGGTATCTAACACCTAGCACTGTGAGAGGAGGTGGCAGAACACTGATCCCTGGATTACAGGCTTGGAGTCACTCAAAAATCAGGGTGATCTCCTGTGTGCAGTGTCAAGCCAACACAAGCTGTGCTCTGTATGCTGAGGCAGGTTTGACACCAAGGTGCTTGTGTGACAGTCTCAGATGGAGATCAGGTTTCTGCTGCTAAAGTGACCTGCCAGTCACAGGCTGCTTCAGTGGCCATGGCATCCCAGCATCAGCTCTAGTGTGGAGTGACCAGGTTTGAGCACATTGTGTACACACAGGAAGAGGATCGAGTGAGCTTTGTGGAAAACAAAAACCAACACACAAAATGAAAGGCTTTCCCTTCATCTTATCCTGGGTCTTATCACCAGCACAAAAATGTGTGAACTTCTTTTAAACTTTTTTTTTTCTCTGAGGTAAGAATCCTACTCTTCAGTATTACGCCTAATTCAGTGTGTCTCAGTGTTGTCCTGATGCTACACAACTTACAGTGTGTCAGTAGTTCATTTCTTGCTCACTGTCCCACATTATGAGAGTTTTCCCCTAAAATGTCAATTGCCCAGCCTAATAGGCAAAGACATTTTTATTCTGACTTACTTCACCTTTAGAAAAGACTCTGGAAGTTAGCAGCCATTTGGCTTAGTTGTGCTTGACCAGAAGCATCCACAGCAAAATCCCTACCATCACCATGTTTGTACTGCTGTGAATAAGGAGCTGGGTCCACTTGCCTTTGGGTGTGCACTGGCACAGTAGCTCCTGCAGCCAAGTGCCCTTTGAGATTTGGAGAAGAATCATAGTTTTGCTTTCACTCTGTGGCCAGGGTTCAGTGTAATTTTAAGGCCTTAGTGGAAATAACTAGAACATCATAATACGTGTGTGGATAGTATTTGAAACTCTGGGAGTTGAGGCAAGAGGAAACCTGGTCTGTAAAAACATTGGCAGGAACTATTTTCCCCTACATTTTAAGTACTGATGTGTTCAGTAGTTAGTGAAACATGCAGCATTCACAAACAAAACTATTGAGAGTAAACAAAGATTTTCCCAAGGGCATTTGCAGCTGCTCAGTTTAGAAATTGAATCTAAAGGTCTCTGCTTGGTGAAATGGGCTTTCATTTGTGTCTTACCATTTTGTTTTTGAGGTGATTGGATTGGAAATTGTGTAAGATACTGGAAATTACTACAAAATCCTGTACCGTTTAGAAGTTTTCTACAAAAAGAGGTCTACAGAAGTCTGTAATGTTTAGAAGGGCTATACAACAATGCCAGAGCTATATTTATTGTTTTAGCAAATAAATTTGTCAAGCTGTCAAAATAAACAAGCAGGAGATTTCTCAAAGTCACATGCACTGTATTTGGTCTTAGCGCATACCTGGGTGAATTCCTTGGGGAATCCTTTCCTTCTGCAGAAGATGGTGCCTTTCATTGTCACTTGGGTGAGGATTAAGCACTATTGGGCAGAAGGATGAAAACTGGAGCAGTTGCTTTAGTGAGACGGTGGGGTGTTTAGACTTTTGGCTCACTTGATTTATTGCTCAATTATTAGACTGTGCCCTGACACTGATGTGTTAGAGACAGGGAGAGCTATACATTTCTGCCTGATTTCTATTAACAGCCTCCCAAATAGCAGCCTGTGTTAACAGCTGCTTTATCCTTTTCATATTGAGGGAAGAAATGTCTGAAAGCTTTTATACTGTCCAAGTGAGTTAGGGAGAGGAAGAAGGAGCCCTCATCTCCAGCTCCACCTTTATGTGTAGTCCATTTATTTTTGCACAAAGAGCAGTGAAATCCAAGGTGTGTTGTAATGCTCGTTGCTATTTTCTTATCTCCTTATTTATGCAACAGTTTAGAGAGAGGCTAACAGGTATGTGACTGATAGACTGTTAAGAGTTGAGTGTTCAGGACATACGGTTATCACATGAGTGATGAGTGAAAAATCAATCATCAATCAGTTTCCCTCATGCTCTTCACAGCTAATCTTAATGTTGATCCTGGTGGAGGGAGCAATGTCCTTGGTTAAGAAGGAGTGGTATTTTACTCTGTGCAGCTACACTGCAAGGAGGCTCTGTATGTGTTATGTGAGATAATTTAACTGCGCTTCTGTGTGTTTGCATGGAGTGAGAAATGTGAAGTACTCAGGCTGCTTGGAGGTGACACTGCCGATGCTGTTACAAGACACAAGGCATATAGGAAATGAAAATTCTGAGAAAATCTCCATTAAGACCTGAACTGACTCCAGGCTGGATTCACTGAACAGCTCCAGAAACTACTGATAGGTTCACATGAGCATGAATTAATGATTGTTAATAATAGTTATGATTCATAGGTGAGGGATGTGTGCCTTGCAAGAAAGTTTCCTTTATAGCTGCTTACACCTTCCCTTCTCTATTGTCACCATCATTTGTCTCTGCTTTGTCTCTTCTCTCCTGCTCTGATTGTATCTTTCATCATGTCTTTACCTGTTACTCAGCCCACTTCTTCCCTTCTCCTCCCCAATGTCTTCTGGTGTCCCAGGCCACTCTCCTGCCCAGGAACTCCCCTTTCTCCTGACTGTCTCTGTCTGGTCTGGCTTGCTTGCACTCTCCTCTGCTGTTACAAGCACTGTCCTGGAGCTCAAGGGAACAAGGTAATCCTTGCATTCATATCTGGTTGGTGCTGAGCCTGTTGGGTTATTGTCCAGACAGTGTTAGCAGGAATGGCCTGTCTTGGATATTTCTAAGCTTCTTGTCCATGTGATCTTAGTATAACACCAGGCTCATAAATGTCTGTGTCCCCAGAAAAATGCTATGAGATAAGATGTGCTATTAATCCTGTTTTATAGACAGGGGATAGGAATCAGAACAAACAGGGAATTAAGCCAGGATCCTCCTGAATGACAAATTAGGAGCATAATGCAATCTCTATGAATATGCTCTTTGTTTCAATTTGCCTGGATAGTTTTTTCAAGTATGATTGCAAAAGAATGTGGTTATGTGGGACATGGAGAAGGCTGAGGTACTCAGCTGCTTTTTTTCAGTTCAGTTTTTAGCAGCAAGTGCTCCCACCACACCACCCAAAGTCACAAATGGTAAAGGCAGGGACCGGGAGAATGAAGAACTATCCACTGTAGGAGGAACCCAGCTTTTAGACCATCAGAGAAAGCTGAAGGTGCAGAAGTCCATGTGATGAGGTGCATCTGTGAGTCCTGAGGGAACTGGAAATGACGTGGCTAAGCCACTCTCCGTCGTACTTGAGAGGTTGTGACAATCTGAGGAAGTTCCCACTGAGTGGAAAAGGGGAAGCATAACCCCCGTTTTTAAAAAGGGAAGACAGAATGGATTTTATGGATGGAGCACTCAGTGGATAAGGAATTGGCTGGATGGTCACACTCAAAGAGTTGCCGTCAGTGGCTTGATGTCCAGGTGGAGAGCAGCGACTTGTGGCACTCAGGGGCTGGCAGTGGGACCAGCGTTGCTTAACATCCTTGTTGGCGACATGGAGAGCGGCACTGAGTGCACCCTCACTGAGTCTGCAGGTGATAAACTTGTGTGGTAATGTCAATATGCTGGAGGGACATGGACAGGCTTGACAGTTGGGCTGCTGCAAATTTTACGGAGCTCAACGAGACCAAGCGCAAAGTCCTTCACCTGGGTCAGGGATATCCCAAGTACAAATATGTGCTGGGTGGAGAACTGATTGAGAGCAGCCCTGAGGAGAAGGACTTGGGGGTGCTGGTGGGTGAGAGGCTGCCCATGACACAGCACTGTGCTCTTGGAGCCCAGAGAGCCAGTTGTGTCCTGCACACCATCCAAAGCTGCACGACCAGCAGGGGGAGAGAGGGGATTCTGCCCCTGTGTCCAGCTCAGGGGTTCCCAGCACAGGAGCAGCACAGACCTGCTGGAGCGAGTTCAGAGGGGGCTATGAAGATAATTAGGAAGCTGAAGCACCTCTCCAGTGAACACAAGCCAAGAGAGTTAAGACTGTTGAGCTTTCAGAAAAGAAGGCTCCAGGGAGTCCTTATTGCAGCCTGTCCATACCTGAAGGCAGTCTACAAGGAAGCTGAAGAGAGACTTTTTAGAAGGACAAGGGGCAATGGCTTTTAACTGACATTAGGTTGGGTGTAAGGAAGAAATTTTTTATTATAAGAGTGTTGAGGCTCTGGAACAGGTTGCCCAGAGATGTGGGTGCTGCATCTCTGGAAGTGTTCAGTGCCAGGCTGAATGAGGTTTTAAGCATCCTGGTCTAGTAAAAAGGTGTCTCTGCCCATGACAGGGGGTTGGAGCTACATGATCTTTGAAGTCTCTTCCAACCCATGAATCTGTACTGGGAAAAGTCACAGCCAGCTTGGCTTTTCACAGTGCATTGTAAGAAAAGGTCTCATATTTTAGGTGCAAGTTTTGAACTCTCGGAGCAATGCCTGCTGCAGTGTCTGAGCAGATAAGCTGATTTCAATTATCTTTTGTTTGATTGCTTTATATTTGTTTTCAGTGCTGTCATTAGGAAAAAATAAAAATAAAAAGAAAACTCCCAACATTTATTTTAAAGTACCACTACTGAATTTAGCTGTAGCAAAAGTTAAGTGAAGTTAATCACTGCTGTGGAGAATGGAGATTTAAACTGACCTCACAGGAGAGTAAGTCAGGAACTGAACAAAGATTTTGAGATGCTCTCAAGGGAAACAGAGGTTACAGTACTGAGCTGCAAATAGTGTCAGGTGTGGGCTGACTATATACGGGAGAGAATCCTGATTGCCCTTGTCTCAGTTGGTTCATTCTCCTTCCTGCCAACTGTACTAAGCAAGAAAAATGGACCAAACAGAAGAACTTCTAGTCAAGCTTCCCATTTGGAAAATCAGAGCTAAATGGACTTTCTCGTGCACTGTGTGTGAGCCATTTGCTCTCTGCAGACAAGGTGAAGTGCCCAGTTGACTGGCATATTTTCTAAAACTGGTCCTTTGCATCTGTGTGGTGAGGATCAGAATGCTGGAAACAAGTCCTAGGCACTCCTCCCCACTCATTCCTCCAGGCTTAAGAGAATCTGAGCCCAGGGTCCCATGTTAGGCCAGCTCGAATAAAGAATGGCAGCAGAACTGGAAAGTTCCCTCCACCCTCAGCTATTAATTTCAAGTATTTATTGCAAATACTTGAGTACAAGTGATTTCTAACATGAGTGTCCTTGTGTATTTTTTTTTTTCTAAAACCAATTTCCTGTTGTAAACCAAAAATAATACACCCAGTTATGAATGATTTTGCTTTTACTGTATTCCTTAAGACTTTGCAATTTGCCTTGCATTTCTTGCTGGAACAATTCTTAAAATACAATGTTCTCAGTGATACCAAAATATGAATTACAGTTTGCTATAATTTCAAAGCTACATTTCATTTTGAAGTATTTTTGCAAAGTATCTGGTAAGTTTTACTATTAAAATAATTTCCATATGGAGAGCAACCTCACTGCAACTGAACTGGAGAGAAACAAAAGTTTTGGTGTCAGGTGGGGCAAGTTTATGAGCAGAATTTCAAAGGAAAAAGTAAAACCAGAAATCCACAGTTTTTCCTGAACATCAGTAGCTTTGATTTTTAAGTAACTGGTTGAATATGGTCTTTTCAAGGTAAATGTAGACAAGTCCTTTATAAACTGATTTTTGATTACAGTTTCTCTGAAAAGTTTGTCATAGTTAGTCATAATAAGACCCCACTGAAGGCAAAGCAAACAGGTCTGATGGACTAATGCTACCAGAGGACAGTTAGAATGGATGTAGAGTCACATTGCTTAAGCTGTGGGGTATATTTTTCCCTTCTCCTACAGTATAAAGAGAAAAATATTGCTTTGTGTGGTTTGCATTTTGGGCCTTGATTCCCCACCCCACAAAGCTTTCATTTTCCAGTGCAGGAGTCGATACCTATATTTATTATGCAATTTTTTACCACAGCTGAGTGACCTGTCATGCTCATGTTGGCTGTGGTTGCTCTGTGATCTGCAGACATTTCAGCAGTTTCTGTAGTGGCTGCTGCCCTGGCTGCCCAGGCCAGATGCCCAGGACACACAAACACTTTATTTGCATTCTTGCTTCCAGGTGCTGACGACTGGCTCAGTACTAGTTCATTAAAACAGGATTAATCATCTGCAGCTGTATTCAACTTGACTTCTCATACAAATTCCTTGCTATTTCCCCCAGCATTTATCTGTAGATATGTTAATAACATCTGCAAAGATAGATAAGGATAATGTCAAGATTATCCATATTTATGCAAGTGCTTCATTTGGAGGTCCACAGTGTAATGCACCAGTCATTCCCAAGTGCTTGAATTCCAGGAGAGCAGTCACCTCCATTTCCTGGACCAGACTGCACTTAACTCTTCAGGTCATAAAGTGTTTTCTCCTGCAGTGCTTCATGTGGAGAATCATCCCTGAGAATGGACACTTGTTAGTCACCTGACAGACTCTGTTCTTTCTGCTTTGCAGGTGAAAATATAACAGGATTCTTGTGTATCATGAGCATCCTCTCCCCCTTAAACAAACATCCCAGTGACTCAGGTTTCTTTTTTGTCCAAAATTGCTGAAGAGGTGCTTTAGAAAGAAGAATTGCATTGGGATGCAAACAGACATTGTTTTTAATATGTTCAAAGCTGGCTAAGGAGAAATGGATCCCCCAAAACTCAGGATAAGTACAGGATTTAGAGGGTCTTTTAGGGGTGCTTTACAGCTTCAATCGCAGGTGAATATTAGCTGAGAGAAGTCCTTGCTGTCGTATAAATGTGGTTTTTTTGATTTACATCTGGAATAAAGGCAAGATCAGGGGTTCTTGCATGAGCCTGGGAAGAAATGCCACTGTACCTTCTACATCCATGTACCAGGAAAGCAAGAGTAAAATTGCAAGCACAGCAGTAGGCTGGAGACTAGAAACTTCTGTCTTCAGAAAGGGCTGGATCTGGAAGGGAATAGGTCTGCGTGTCTTCCACCCCCCATACACAGTCAGGGACTTGCAGTGTCTCTCAGGTGTGAGGAAGTGGGCTCCCTTCCCACCTGCCAGGTACACATGAAATGGAAGATGATTTCACAGAGCAGAGGCAGAAGGGGAGAAGCTTAACCAAGTTTGGTGGTGCATTCACACTGGCATGCATCTTTTTAATAAAACTGGAGTGGGAGATGAGGCTGCAGGCGAAATGAGATGTGATTAGATGTAGCTCATTGATCAGGCAACTGACAGTGATAGAAGATAGTAGTACACAGTGCTAAGTTTTAGGACAGCTATAGGTGAAATGTGTCATGGCCCTGGGAGATCTGGCCTCCCAAATGTCTCTGCTGATCTTTCATATGCAATCAAATCAAAACCTTCCCTGTTTTAGAATTTTTGTCGTAATTTTTGTCCTCCTTCATCTTCTGTCCTGTGGATGGCAGTCCTATATATTCAGCGAAAAATCTTAGGGATCATGTTTCCATTTAAATGCTGAGGGTTAGTGTGGTCAGGGGATCAGACAAAAAAAGCAAGGGGGATTGGTCATTAATCTCTTTTACTTTATCCATAACTTTAGCCAGAAGTTAATTTTAATTTGTTTTGTTTTGGGGGAAAAGTATGTGCCTGAGTATTGCCATAATACATGGCATTTTGTAAGTTGTCAAACATTGTTTTTAAAACTATTTTGATAGCACTCAGTTCTGTTGGGTTCACAGTTACAGATACCTTCTTGCTATGGTGACTGTCTAATACAAATACCAAATGTTGCTATTGAAAGAAAAACAGCTGTAATTAAATTTAGGTAAAAATGAAGGAAATAAAATGTTGCCAAAACAAAGATTATAAACTGAGAATACTTCACATTTCAGCTGATAGTAAAATTAGAGCTTAAATTAACAGCAGTGAAATTGCTAAAATAAATTTGACCACATTCTTCAAAATAAAATTAAGAAATTTCCTTGTTCAGTGAAAATTTGTTAAAACTACTGTTTTACTTAATATGAATGCAGTCTGGGTTGGTGCTCTATTTTTGAATGATCAGGAACCCAATCCTGAGAGTCACTTTCCCAATATGAACCTCCAGGCTGTTTTACAGTGGTGGTTTAAGAATCGTGTAGCTCTCCTCAGGAAGGCAGGGACTGTTTTGCCTCTCTCTTAATCAACATCATTCCTTCACTTCCCCACATTGGCCTCTCTAGAGCAAAAGGCTGCTTATCTACTCAAATGGAATGGGAACTTCTCTGCTTTTGGAAAAGCACAGGGAGAAAATTTTCATTTGATTGTAAGTGGGAAATGAATCCAGCCTGACAGCTGAAAACCAAACTTATTAACTCTTTACAGACTTTTCTGCCAGAATGCTTTATGCCAGAACTCTGTATGGAATGTTTTCAAGGGAAATCAGTGGGATAAATTTCAGGAGAAGGCAAACCAGACAGCTGGCTTCAGCAGTACTTGTGCTACCCACAGCCTTGACTCTGTCCAGCAATCCCAGATGGATTCCCCAGCAACCCAGCTCAGGGGTGGTACCTCTCCTGGCCACTTTAGTCCCTACTTTCTCTCACCAGCAGCTATTTTCAAGCTGCTCTTGGCTGTGGTTTGATTCTTTCCATACATTGTTAAGGGGGCAGCTGCCCACAGCTTATCTCAGCCTTTCTGGGCACCCCTCCCCTGCGGAGCCATGCAGGGGGAAAAAGAGGGTGGATGCAGGAAAAGGTCTTCTAGGTGAGCCCACCAGATATGGGTGGAAACGACTTGCTCAGGTGAGATTTGGGAGCAGGGTTGTGACAGTAACTGTGAAGTTTGTTTCAGGCTTCATGGCTAAGATTGCAGCAAACTGGTTGCAGCTGAAGCCGGAACCCTGTTCAGCCACCTGAGTTGATGGCAGGCGTCCAACCTGACTAATTTCAGCCAGGATGCTCTTACAGTTTCCTGCACATTTCACACTTAAATGAGTGAAAGTGAAAGTAGGTGTGGATATTATGAACGAGGTCCCAACTTGCACTTAGAGTTCTTTGGACACTGGCTTGTGTTTTGTATGGCCAGATGAAAGCAGCAAGATGTCCCATGGCAGTGCCCTCAGCTGGAAAGTGTTTCATGTACTGCACAATGACAAAGTTCATCGAAACATGATGGTCAAGTTTATTTCATTCTGTCTTCTTGCACATTTCTGTTCCCCACATAAGAGCAGGAAATTCAGGCTTGCCTTGGTAAAAAGCATGTAAAAGCCTGCTCTGTGGTTTACCTCCTGTTTATAATCACATTTTCCTCAAAGATTTCTCTAAGAAGGCTTTTACATTCATCACGGTTCTGTTCCTTGTACTTACCTTCCATGCTAATATCAGATAGACACAGTTATACCTACATATTATTGTAATTGTTGATGGTGCCCTATTTAGTTCATACCATTTCCTACTGTGTAGTAATAGATTTCCTGAATCTGTCCATTTTTGCTTTCGCTAAATTAAAAAGAAGACACATTAACATGCTTTCAAAGAGATTTAGGGAGAGGGAAACCACTACATCCCAGTGCATGAATTAAAAAAAAATGCTAATAGGCCTATAAATAAAATCAAGAGTTGTTTTATTCCAAACAGCTGCATCTCTGTCAATGCAAGATTTATTGGTTTCCAGTCCTCCCAAGACTTAGGAACATGCTTAGTTGGACTCATTGAATTCAAAAGCAGAGTTTCTTCCACACAGCAGAGCAGGGGTGCAGGAGCCAGCTAAGTTTCAGCAGATCCTGTGAGCCTCACTTGTGCTTTGGCTGCATGAGAGCACAGTGACCTCCAGCAGTGAGTCTGTTCAGAAATACTGGTGCTGTTAGATGAAACACATCTAACAAAGATGGCCTTCAAAGAGCCAGTTTACATCTGATTTGCCTGCTTGAAGTCAGCCAGGTGATGGAGCTGTGTTCTGCAAAATATGATGGATAAGATGGCAGAGGATGTAGGCTTGTACACAGAGCCTTACCTCGTGCTTGGTTTGTCCATGATGCAGGGGTGAGGAGACTGCCTTGGGCCAGCACAAACAGCAACAGGTAAGGCAACATGGAGTCTGTCTTTCTCTAAAGTCCATGCATGGATGTGCTTTTGGATCCTCTCCAGAATTCTGGGGCACTTCTCGCTTACAGGGAAATTTTCACTCAGTTCAGAGCAGTGAGGAGGTGGAAGGATCCCAGGCACATTGCTGCTTCCTGCTGATCTCCCAGACTTATTTCGGCAAGTTGCTAAAAAGGACAAAGGATGGTTATTGGCAGAGCGCTGTAAGTAAAAACATTGGGGGTAAGATAACAAAGCCATATGTAAAATTGCAGCAAAATCTTGCTTTTTGCCTTCCTTCAAAAACATAGATGAGTGCCATGAAGTGTAATCAAACATTAAGAGTTGAAAACACTTTTAGCTCAATACATTTCCCTTAATCTCTTGTCCGTGTTACTTTTATTCTGTTACTACTCTCTTCTGCTTTTATACTAAAAAGCTGCACAGAAGTACAAAGTGCTGTTCAAACTACAAAACAAACAAAAGGGAATAAAAATATACTTATTTATAGAATTTTTTTATTGGAAGTCATTTTACATACTGTGTAATAATAGCATATTTGAAAGTTAAAGACGCGATAATTTAAAAAAAAGAAAAGGTTGATTGTATCTTTTAAGGACTGTTCATGTTAAATACTATGGTTCTTTTTTTTAGTGGAAGGCCTTGTCAAACAAAATTGTGTTCAGGTTTCTGTTGCTTGAGGGCAAAATAACTTTCATATCTTTGAGGGAGGCGTGCTGTTGCAGCCCCACAGCAAGAATGCTGGTGCTGGCTGGCAGCGCAGGAACACAGCAGCAAGCTTGAGAAGACATGTATGAAAGCAGATAGATAGGAATTTGTTCTCGTTGCCATGGTGTTGGACACTGTTTATTTCACCTATCAGCTGAGTCTGGTTCTTCCCCTGTCTTCTGGAAACCTGCAGCCCTGACCTGTAGCCAGGTTCAGCTTCAGAGAGGCAGTCAGCTCCCACTAGCATATAGATGAGAAATGTATGGATTTTTTTCTTTTCTTTGAAATGGGGTTTCTGGCATTTGTGGCTGAGGAGGAAAGCTCCAGATGGTGAAGTGGTGTTGCAGGTAGCCTAAACCCCTCCTAAGCACACAGTCAGCTGGCCCTGGGTTGGCAGCAGGAGGCCCACAGATACGGGTGCTGTTGCTTCTGTCCCCAGGACCTGGGACTGGTGGGTGAGATCAGGGGTGGTCCTGAGGTCTCATTTAGCTGGTGGCCTCTTTGCTCCAGTCCTACTCTATGTACCAGACTGAAGGATTGCTCTCAGATAGAGATGCCTAGCTGATCTGAAATTTGTGGCAGCTTAATGTTTATCACAGATGAGGAACCGGATGAGCGCTGCGCATCAGTTTGTCTCATAGCATGTGCCATGCTGTAAGTATAAAATGCCAGGTTGTGGTTATAAAAGCAGTCTGTCAGATATATATGGCACAGTTCCCTTGATACCCTTAAGCTAGGTAAAACAAAACAGGCCAGACTTAGATAATTACTTTAGCTTTTCAACTACTAATGTCATGGTGCTGTCTTCAGTGACTTTGGTTTTATCATGGTGCTATAACTGCCAGTGAACTACTGTACTTAAATGGTGATTGGCATATCCTTTGTAATTTTGAAAATAAAATATCCTTGTCTCCCTCCCTTGTCTCCCTCTGGCTGAGTGGGTAAATCACACTACAGTGGCCCTACTTGATAATTTTCTCATGAAAGTCTCAAATCCTAGGGTTAATTAAAGCATGGAATAAGTATCTAGGGAGGCATACATAAATGCTAACAGGATTCCTACCACATCTCTACAGAGGCAAACATTACCATGTACAGTTTATGCTAAGCTGAAAAAAGGAAATCCTTAGATCTCTTACAAGGCAGAATTTTTATATTTTGTGAGAGATGTGGGCAAAAAAACTCCCTCAAACTTAAAAAAACCACACAAAATTTGATAATGACAGTATGTAAATATATCCCTAATAATCATAGGGATTAAACATTCTGGGAGACTGTATAAAGCTTTGTGTTTGCAGGAATCTTAATACCCCTTCCTATCAGAGGAACCTGGATCTAGCTAGGATCAGAAAGCAAGGAACACTGCTGTGTCTGACTGAAACTGCTGAGAAAACTTTAGCAATCAAAATTATCTACTGATAATATAATCTGGCCAGTACTGCAGGGTAGAATGTTACAGAGAAGAACTGCATGACTCATAATGGTAGGTGATCAGAAGTATTGCTCACCTCCATGTCTAAAAGCCCTGGTTCTGAGAGCATCCACTGTCACTCACCATCCACCCCTGGCACAGGCGTCGCATCAGAGCGAAGGGTGGCATTTCCTGACTTCCACCCACCTCCTTGGCTAGCCTCCATTTTGCCCATAAGGTTTGTTTTTCTGTACTGGGTTGACCTTCTTCAGTTTGTGCTGGTTAGGTGAGGTAAAGGCAAATATATGGATGGAGTGACCTGGAGCTTCAGACAGAAACTTCCTCTCAGCAGCTGTAACCACTCTGGCCTAAGGTGATTCTGCAAAAGGTCCCTACAGCCCCTGGATCACCTGGATTTTAGTCTGCAGTCCTGTAATTTATATTGTTCATTTTAAAAGAGATTAGGGTTTGTCTGCTTAGAGCAGAACCTTAGGAGATGTACTGATACCATCTGCTTTAAGCATCCAACTTGGATGCATTTCAGACAACAGCATTAGGAGCAGCAATTCCCAGTAACTTCATCGTAGAGAGGCAGGTGTCTCTTCATGGGCAATTCAGGTCATTCATGTTAGATGCTTAAAATAAGATATATGCAAATTCAGACTGTCTCCTGCCTTCACTTCCTCCACTGCTTATGTCCGTTTATGTCTTAAAGGTGATTTATCATCAAAGTGCTGAAAGAGACCTTGCATTCTTGAAATTGTCTGCCCAGTGTAAAAAAAAGGGTGCCTGTGCTGGGCCATGACTTCATGCCAATTACAGCATGTGTGCCCCCAGCACATGCTTCACACCTCAGCTGCTTGGAAGTGGGCCTGAGGTGCTGGTGGGTGGGCAGTGGTGGGGGGACCAAGAGCCAGAGGTCTGGACAGGGCCAGCAGCAGCCCTGTTGCTTTTGGGTGAGTGGCCAGAGGCCAGTGGCTGAGCAGATTTAGCCCCAGTGGTTTTTGAGGCAGTTTGAGCTACTGTCTTTGCAGAGTATGTTAAAATATAAATGAAGACATATGTTTCACGTAAAACCAAGTCTGCAGGAGTGCAGAAGCGAACATGGTGGTAGGGAACCTAATTGCCAGTTTATTTGGGGGTGTTTTTTTTAAATGTATCCTTTTGAGAACCATTAGAAAAGAGCTGTTTAATCAAACTGCCCCCTGGCCCCTTGAGTTTGCCTGTTTGCTCTGTAGCTTTGGAAGTGCTCGAGCTGTCATTCTGCTGCTGTAGAGCTGTAGTCCAGTCTTCAAACATTTGTTCCCCTCCAGTGTTACAGTGCTGCTTCATACGGTGTCCCTGGCCTTGTATTCAGTGCCATAGTAACTGTTCTCTGGAAGGGCAGAAGTACAAGACAAGGAACATGTCAAGCACCTAAAGAGAGAGAGAGAAAAATGCAAAGCTTGCCTTTACAAAGTCTTGACAAGGATGGCAGATATTTGACAATGTTTTGTGGTGGCTGGTGAGTTCTCCCCAGGAAGGGGAAATACAGAAAAAATTCAGAATAGTGAGCAAAAAATTCTGAGTGGCCCACCAGTAGTTAACAAGGGGATTGCACAGACCAGTCCTGGGATGGAAACAATGTGCTGCTTGTAGCAGTATGGGAAAACACAGGACAAACCCTCCAGTTCCTAGGCTTTTCATAGGCATTCTTTTGGAGGAGGTTGGAATGATGAAAAGTAAGCTGGAAATTATGTATATCCTCCTTGCTTGCTTGCTTTCTTCCTCTCTTTTTCTCTTCCCTTGCCCATGTATCTGGATTTTCTCAGTTGTCCAGCAATCCTGTAGGAGCCAGCTGAGAAGCTAGCAGGCTTCTTGCAGGCATCTGTGGAAATGTTTGCAGGCAGGGTCGATGCAGTTGCTCTCTGCCAAGGCAGGACTCCTCGTTTGGCTTGGTGTGGCAGCGTACCTCGGTGGCACCCCTGTCTTCCCAGCTCCCCCGGGGGTCCATCGCTGGTAGGCAAAAAACGAGGCTGAGCCCAGGCTTCTAAGAGTTTTTGATCATTCTGACCTATTTTGCTTAAAGTGCTTTATTTTGCATTCAGAATTTAATCTCAACTAGAGGCACGCACTGTGTGAGAAATCCCGTTCATCAAATAATCAAAATAATTTTTTGGGACACTGTGGGTTGTTGCACCATTGGGGTTGAGTGTTTGTTTGGCTGCCAGTGGCATGCACTGCCAGTTACCAGATAGTTGTATCCTCAGAGAGAAGGGAATAGTGGGAAGGAGGAGCGGTAAAGACTTTAGTTGTCACAACCTTTTTTCAGCTATTGCGAGATAAGGGCGCAGTTTCGTAACACAAACTCCGCCTGCCTTTGGTGCCCGGTCTCTCCCGTGCCAGTCCGGGGCTGCTCTCTGCTGTCTCTTCTCTCTGCCTTCCCAGCAGTGCTGGAACTGGAACAAAATAGTTGCAGTGTTGTGAAGCGCCTCAGCCACAGGGAGGATTCTGTGTTGTATTTCCACCACTGTGGCCTGAGGCATTTTAATTTGAGTAGGGCATGCGGGTCAGCTTGAGCCCAGATGGGCTTGTTAGCACTGGTGCAGCCAGCGCCGTGGCCTCTGGCTGGCCCTGCCCTCCCCTGCTTGCATGGGGCTTGGAGGCTCTGCAAAGCCATGCTGGATCCGTGCTGTTGGGGCTTGCAGAGCCCAGATCCCTGAGGAGCACCTGGTGGTGATGTCCAAGTGACTGCAAGATTCGCCTGGGTCCAGCATGGCTGGCTGTGAGCCAGAGCTGGCGCAGCATCTTGTTGACAGCCCCCAGGAGCCAACTGGGTGCCCTTGCACTGTGCCCAGCAGCTCTGCTGAGACACAGAGGCTGGCTCAGCCAGGAGGCATCTTGAATCGATGGGACTTAATGGTCCTGGCTCCTTGTGAAAGCTGTTAAATAAGGAAAGAAGACTGGGCACTGGTCTCTTATGAAGGAATCCAAAAACTCTGATCATCTCTGTCTCAGAAATCTGGCAGCACACAAACCCAGCCACAGGTTGTTTGCTTTTAGTATCTCACAATCTCCTGTGCTTGCAGCCCCACCTTCAGCCCAGTGGGCAGCACTAGGGAGGCCTTTTCTGTCTGTTCACCCAAGCAGCTGCCTGGTGCCTGGGCAGAGGTGCTGTGAAGGAAGTCATGCTGTCTGTCAACAACTGGAGAGTGAGATGTGATTCTCTGCCATTTCCTGCTTGGCTTTGGAAGTGCTGGAGCAATGCTGTTACTCCATCCCTTGTGCTCACATTGCCTTTTAAAGGGACAAGTACTGGCAGTTGCTGCAGGCTGAGTTCATCCAGAGGGAATCAGCACTCACAGGAGCCAGGCTTTACCTTTATTTTGTATGGCTTGAGTATTGTGGGAAAGGATCAGTTATCCTATGACAGAAGGAACAGAGCTCTCTAGAAAGTTCAGTAGCATTTCTTATGAGAAAATATTTTGATGGGAAAATAGCCATTCGTCTTAGAAACACGCGTGTGCTTGATGCCATCTGTGCCAGGCAGCTCCTGGCCAACAGGTGTTCAAAGAAAGGCAGAGTAACCTTCCTCTGAGTACATTTGACATTGGCTCCTTCTCCTGCTGCATTTCCCAGGTAGTTATTAACTGACTCTGTTCCAGAACAGTAAGCACGCGATGATGCTTCAAGCCCTGCCCAGCCCTTTCCATACGAAAGTTACTGCCATCTGGAAGCTGGTTTCCACCTTTCTTAGCACATTCCAAGTGCCTACCTGTGTTTAAAAAAAACTAACTGAAGAGTTCAGGGTTGTCTTCCATTACCAACAGGCACAATTTCTAAAACTGTCTGGATTTTCCTGCAGGTCCCCTGAAGTTTTTTACAAATCCACGGGATGAACACAGCAGGAAAGATAAAGACTGTGAAAGCGTGAAATCATGAGTGACACGGGAGGCTGCTTTTGGCCTTGGGACATCAGAGCAGACATGAATTATTGAAATTATGGCTCTGTTAATCTATGTGTTGTCAGCCCTTCTGTAAACAGTGAGCAGGTGCTGTACGACTGCAAGTCCTGTTGAGTGGGAAAGCCCTCTGGTCATGGAGTGGGGGGGACTTCTGCTGGGGCTCCAGCCTGCAGCTTCAGCTGCCTGTCCTGGATCACTTGTTGGTTCAAAGTGAGGGATATTGCTCTTCAAAAGCCTGTGTTCATTTCTTTTCTTACAGGTGATGTTGTTTAATGTCCATTAGACTCCTTCAGTAGGTTTTCTTTTTTACTTTTTTTTACTCTATACAGAATCTGAGTGAAGCCACTAACAGTGCTCAAGACAGACTGTAGTATTAACACATGTGCATGGAAGGCTTGCTTGCCTTTCAGCTTTTGGGGCTTTTTTGCAATTATGGTACTTAACACAGAGTACTTTAACATAGAGTTGCAAACAACTGTGTAGCAATTGAAACTCAAAAACATTATACAACTTCAGGCTTCATGGCATGTCTTGATCATCAGCATCAGGGGAAGAAAATTCACTGTATATTAAAAAGAGGATGGCATTGAGTAACTGTAGAAGTTATCGTGAGGATAATCTTGCACCATGTGTTTTGACCCTGTATCCAGAGTGCCAGACAGAATTTTAAATGTGAATCAGTAGGTGAATACCTATTTCAAGGCAAAGTAAGGTGACTCTTCCAGGAGCCTGCATTGCTGTTTTCCATCTTCAGAGGTCTCTTAGAACAGCTGCCACTTTGAGCATCTTCAAAACTGGAGATCTGTGAACTCCAAAGCCAGCTTTTGCTGACACATACAGCAAAATGCAGATTTCACAAACTGCTTTGGCAAGTCTTGTATGAAAACTGGGTAAAAATATTATGAATTAACTCGGATAGAGTTTGACTCTACTTACAAAGCAGTAAAAGAGAATGAAATAGTAATTAGGATTTTATTTTTATTTTGGACTCTTTAAGGGAGTGGCTTGAGGTCCATGATAGCAGTAGCTGTTTTTTCTACATCTTCCATTCCATTCAGACAAATGGAAAACTAAATAGAAAAGTTGACTTTTTGATGATGTAGTTGCTGGACTACATTCTGCAGCAATAATATCTTTCACACCTTGAACAGGCTTTTAAGTCTGATAATGAGAAGCAGTTAGTCCTATTCAAAATGCCTAGCACATTTTGGGGAAGGCAGGTTCCTGGGAAAACCTCATAAGGACCACTTCAGAAAAGCAGGGCCCTGTTCAAATGGCAGGTATCATGTTGCTGCCACTTCAGTCCCTTCTCTTGCAGAAGCTTTCTGCAGGTGAAAGGCTTGGCTACATTACATGTTCTATCCTTTTCTCTGCAGAAACTGCAGGAGGAATAACATGGCCCTGCTTTGCAGGGAAAATTTGTTCTCCAAGACTCAGTTACAAGTCTGGGACCTTAATGTGGTAACTCATGTATTCTAGTACACTTCCCAAGACAAACTTGGAGTGGTATTACTAAGATGTCTCAGTAGTGCAAGAATACTTTTGAAGCTGTAAAGCATCATTGTTTAACTCAAAAGGCTCTGCTATGGTTAGTCTTTATTCTTATTCTAGTAGAGCAGTATTAATGATGACTGTTTAGCATTTTCCAGATAAATTAATTTCTGTTCCACAAACAAAATATTTTGTAAAAGTTTTTTTCTGGATCACAATGGTGAAAGTGCATGGTTGTTTTTTTTCTGAAGGTGTAAGTCTGGTGTTTGTCACCTGTACTGAGTCTGTATCTGTACCTGTATTACCAGTGAATTTCTGACTGCTGAGCATGATTTTGTGATTGCAATTCCTATGGAGATAAGGACCTAAATTTTGAAACCAGTGAATGGCAGGAGCAGAAAAATAATGATTATCTGCTTAAGGGGTGTTCATTTCATGCTATTGACTCATTTGTTTTCTTAAAAATAAACCCTAAGTTGTCCCCCAGAGAAAAACCTGTAGTTTAATTGTGTCTCTCTTTTTAGACTTTGCCATTTCTTAGCTCTCACAGGTGACATGAGCCTATCTGGGTTAGATTTGCTGCACAAGAAAACAACCCTGACTTTTATCGGGTGGGTGGACAGGAAAAAAACCCAACTTTTTGTCAGTCTTTTGTGTTGCAGCAGCTGGATTCATTGCTGCTATAGCAACACACCACATGATGAGGTGTATTAGATTGCTCTGCGCAGAACACGAGGGGGAAAAGGAACACAGCTCCTTGCTGAAGGTAAAGGTTGCACTGGAGTTTCTGCTGGAGGTCTGGGAAGGTCAAATGCTCCAGATCCTTGTACTTGTTGTGCACAGAGGAAGGTAGAGGCGTGTGGAGGTGTTAAACTGCAGACCCAGGTAAGGTACAGCTGCATCGATTAACCTGAGATCTTAGCCCTCCTCCATATGGCAGCTTAACTTCCCAGAGAGCTTTCTCTCAGCTTTTCCAAGTGTTTTGTTTTCATTTTTTGGGGGTTTTTTTAAGTTGCTTTGCTAATGTGACAATGTGAAAACATTGACAACAGTTGGAACTGTTAGAGAGACTCTTCTACTGCAGAGAGACCAGTCTGTAGATTAGGAGGTGATTGTCCTCGAATCAATGCAAAAAGTCTATGTAGGGGTTTTTAGTTGTTTCAGCTTCACAAGAAGATGTTGCAAAAGTTTTGGTTTCATTACTATCTGCGCAGTGGTTCAGAATATCTCTGTTGTCAGTCAGAATTCAGGGCATTATCTACTTAGTGTTTTTTATTATCAGTACTTTTTTATTATCTGGTATCTTTAGCATTTATTAACATTTCTTCCTTTCTCCCTCCCAATATGCTTCATCAGGTTGCCTGAGTCTTCTTTGAAATGAATTTTCATGTCATTTACTCCTTCAGGTTTTATGCTGCCTCCTTAAGTCTAGCAGTGTTGTTAATGCAGTTAAACAAACTTCAGTGCACCTGTAAAGACATGAAAGTGGAAACAGTGCCACAGGTTATTGTGGTTTTTACCCTGTTAACCATTCATCCACAGAGATAAAGAGAAATCATTAATGTCAGCTTTGAATTTAAAAGTATTTGAAACCCATGTCAAACTCAAAAAAACTATTTAGTCCCCCATGTTCCTTATGCACTTTTTTTTTTTTTTTTGCTTTTACCCACCATTAGGTTAAGTATGACAGGCTTTCAAGTAGCGTCCATTAGGTGGAGGAAGATAACAGAACTGTAGAAGGGGAAAAACTGAGGGACAAAAATCGTAGTGGAGAAGATGGAGAGCCTTCCTGAAATTCAAGTTCGATGTTTTAGTACTTTTCCTGCTTCCCATGAAAGGTTTCCAACATTTTGAATGCTTTCTATTATCTACAACTTAGAGCATATTTCTTTCTTAGGACTTACCACTGCTTTAACATCAGGCAACATATCAAGGGTGTTGAAATGTGCAGTCTTTCTCCACTGCCCTAAGTACAAGATTTCAACCAGCCTTTCTCCACGTACATTTACACCCCTGGTGGTCCAGTGTTCAGAGGGCTCGTTGCCATTGGCGGCAGACTGGAAGCATTCCTGAGGAAACGGGGATGGTGAGAACTCCAAACCTTCCCCTCACTCACTCACCCCTTTTAGGGGCAGGAAGGGACAGTCAGAGTGAGGGTATAACTGAGCCAAGTCTGAGGGGTGGGCAGCTGCGTGTCAGCGCTGAGCAAGCGTACTTTGTGCGGCGCTGTGGGACAGTGTGGTCACAGCTCAGGTTTGAGCGAGGCTCTCCTGCCTCTAATGAGGTGACTTCAACACTTCTGAAGAAAGGAGCAGCCACTCTGCCTGTCAGCTCACAGGACAGAATTTATGAAATAAAAAAACATATAAATGTGCAGCCCATTAATGATCCCTGATCCCAGAACGAGACAGGGTTGCAAGAAGTTGAGTAGGGATTCTTGAAAATGAGGATTCAAAACGGATGGAAGTCTTTGAAAGGGAAGATCAGCTGTACAAGGGAAAACTCAAGTTAAGTAGGACAGTGATTTAGATCTGATTCCACCACTTTTAGCAGACTGGGGAGTCCAGATCGAATTATTTAAGCAGTCAAAGGAGCTTAATCTGTCTAGATTTAGGGACCTTGTTTGATTGGGTGAATAAGGAACCTAATTCAAGTACCCAAGAGCTTTCACTTATACAGCCCATCCATTGTGGCCCAAAGTGTAAGGCACCAGGGATGCTGATGATTCATAGCATAGTACCACTAACACATTATCTAACTGACTGTCACAGAGATGCACTAGAAGTTTGTCAAGGGAATTAAAAAATTAAGGACTCTAGATAAAAGGAAACAAAGCACCTTCTTACTGAGTACTAGCTTCTCTATCTGTGTTTGGAATTACACATGTGATAGTTTATCACACGTAAGGGAGAAAAGGAAGTCAGAATCATAGTTAAAACCTTCATTGTTAAGCAAAACCAGTAAAACAACATTGAAAAGTGACTGGCTAATCATCTTTGCTAGACTAGAAAGAAGGCAAGAGATTATGGAAATATGGGTATGGAAAATCACATTCTCAGTGCAGCCTCGTGGACAGAAGGAATATGAACGCTCTCAGTAAAAGGTAGTTTCCTTCACCAAATAGCATTCCGTTGCATGTTTTGTTGTTTTTTTCTAGGACTATATTACACTATATCTCAAAGATTTATAAACTGGTCATGATTTGGTGAAGAATACTGTGTTTTCAAATACCACATGTTATTAATTTATAGGATCAGTGAGTACCTATGAACATTCCCCCTTGCACTTCTGTTCCTATTACTTTCTACTGTCTCATTAACCCCCCTGATTTTTTTCTAAAACCTTCAAAACAAGTAATAGCTGCTGCTAGCTGAAACCTGTGAAAGGTGCAATAAAATAGATAATAATTCTTCAGTTTATGGGTGCTTCTTGTACATGAACCAGCTGAGAAAGTCATGGCAGACTGCTAAAATGCACTACTGTGCCATGAGAATAAATTTACTGCACAGTTTTGCAATTCAGGTTTTATTCAGCATTAAAACTGTAACTCGTTAATAATGTCAACAGACTTGCAAGGGAGATCTCATCTGCACACTCCTACAGATTAAATCACACAATTTATTGATATGATAATCTGTTTACCAGATTTGGATTTGTGGAAAACAGCAGAAATACCTAACTGACTTGACTGCTAAGAAAAAATTAATCCACTCAACTGACTTGACTGTGTGTCAGCCTCTGAGAAAAAAGAAATCCGGACTCTTGATTAGTAGGAATCACAACAGGCACAAAGTCGTAAGGGTACATGCTATGATGTGTGTATGCCTTGTATGCAAATAGTAACGTAGGCAAAATTCCAGTATGGAACAACTTGCAGCAAGTAATTGATACAGGAATATGTGCACCAGTAGGAGCAGGGCAGTCCCTCACTCAGCCATCAGATGGCTGAAATGTTTTTCTAGGGATAAATATGTACGTGGATTATTACAGCAGCAGATGCTAACTCCAGGAACTTGGGCTCCATATCCAAATGTTCATCTGGCTCAATCAAAATGAACAAAAGCATTTCCAAAGGGAGGACTAAGATCTCCAGGGGCGAGTGGGCACTGGCAGCAGTCCAGAGTGTCTTCTTCACATGCAGGGAACTGTGCTCTCAGGAAGTTTTCAGTTATTTCCAAAAGGTCCAGCCACTTAAAGTATTCAACATGGAAAATAAAAAAAAAAACCCTGTTCTCTTTGGAAGAAAGCTTGCTATGAAATCATCCTGAGAGAAGTTGATTCAGTTCTTCACAGAGCACAAGAGCTTGTGGCATCAGGATATTCATCTCAGATGTCTCTAGGGCTGGCTTCAACACCCATTTCAGCTTTAAGTGTGTGCTGAAACAGGTCAAACACATTCAACAGCTTGTGGAAAATGAGGCTCTGGTCCAGGACTGCTGTAGCCACTGAGCAAGGGAAGTAGGCTTGTATATTAATGCCTCAAGGACCAAAGCTCCCATTTGGCCACATTTGGCTGTAGTCAGACTTCCTATAATTTTTCCTCTGAGGAGCTTGAGGAGCTTGCTTTCAATATCACCAAGTCCCCAGTGCTCACAGATCAAGAGTCATGAGATGCTAGATGCTACAGAACAGTCATGAGATGCTAGGGCTCCTCTACTTTCAGGCTTGCTGCATGTTTTCTGCAGCTGAGAACCATGGAGAACTTCATTGTTCTTTTGGAGAGCAAAAGAGTCTGTTCAGCCTCCTGTTTCCATAGTATGGCCTCCTAAGAAAAAATAGCAAATGCTGTGACATCCTGAGAAGAAAATTCTCTTATTCTGATGGAGTGGTAGAGGTACAGCCTAAAGGAAAGCTCTTTAAGGCAGCTTAGAGATGTATTTGGGAATATGTGCAAATTATTATTTTCAGTAAGTAATTGACTTCCTATGAAAGAAGAAAATCAACTCCTTTAGCCAGAAGCTCAGGGCCTCTGGTGGCTGTTAGAGATGTTAGGTCTTTTAGATGAAAGGCAGCACAGATTTGTCACCCGATAAACCTGTGCTGGGATAGCCTGAACGTCAAGGACTAAAGCTCCTATCCAGATGCTGAGCTACGGAAAGCTCTTCTCTGTGATTCTACCACATCCTCCCTCAACTTTCGGCTATACCAATTAATTAATCTATGACAACACACCTCCCTGCCTGTCCCATGTAGCCCAAGCATCATACACTTGCTTTTGTGTGTGTGAATATGCAGAAACGCATACACAGACACACCTGAAGTAATTAATGTCTGTTGTTAGGCACAAATTTCTGGGTTGAATTACTTTGTTTTTCATGATTTCCAGAAAGAAAAATGACTAATGGAAAGATGAAATGTCTTGAGCTCTTTTATTACAGATAAGTGACCTAAGAAGTGCTGTTAGATTGGGTGAAGGAGGGTAAAACAAGTGCTAACTGTAAGTCTCCCCTTCCTTTTTCAAGGCGAGTAGTCTGTTAATGGTGTCAAGTTGTGTGCTGTTCTTAGAGATGCTGAAGCAGCTCTGGTCGCTTATGAGGCCAGCCACCCCAGCCTCACTGAGAGCTGCAGCTGAGCACTGGACTCAAAGCAGCTGGATTCGTAGGGTTGAGAGGCTCTGTGCCACCCACCCACCTACTAACTGTAATTAGGAATGTTCCTTCTCACACATTTATGTCACGGGGTGAGGACTAAAAGGCTGTTAGCTGTCTCTAGTTAGGGGTATTTTTGTGTGGAGTGCTTCTTAGAATGGAAAGAGGCAGATTAGACTTTCAAGCACCCTTTGACAACAGCACTGAAGCTGAGGGTGCACTGAGGAATGCTAATACGGGAAAACTAGGAACATCTTGACTGTTAATTCTGCTGTTAATTCAGCAAAAAATAAGGGTTGGTTTTTTTGGTTTTTTTTTTTTTTCATTTTTGTAACCCCTAGGCTTCATAAATGCATCACCCTTCTTTATTGTCAATTTGCTTGGAAAATCATTGCTGCCATCTCACCTAAGGATTTATTATCATTCTAGTCAGGCTATCTTTCACTTAAATTTCTTGGATTTTTACCAGCCTTAAATTATATTGAAAGTAGGCAGATGAACATTTAAATTAAAAGGTTAATTGAAATGGAAATATTGCACTGGCACACTTAATTTGTTTCGGTTTAAATGTTTATAAGCTTAATTGAATATTTACAGAACCAAGACAAAAAAACTTATGCATCTATTTCCACGGACACAAAAGTAAATGTACTTGTATTCAAAAGATGAATACCCGCCAGTAACCCTTAAAAATAATGTCTGTAAGAGCATATTTCCAAAATAAGTAATGTTTTTCTGTAGCTAAACACCTTTTATTTTATGGTATCATATCATATCAGTCACCAGTTTCTTTGAGAGATCTTTAGGATTTATGAGCACAGTGAAGTCCTCAAAGGTGTCAAGAAAAAGAAAAGAGCTTACATTGTACAAATGTGTGGGGCAGGAGAGACTGATAAGATCTTCTTCCTGACTGGTGATAACCGTATTATTCTCTTGTCTTCTTTGTGGACCGTTTGAGAATGACCAAGATCCTCATGAGGAAGAGTTGTTAGAGAAATCTGTCTGCTTTTTCTTTTCTCTAATTATAGAGGGGTCAGGAACTGCAGAAAAGGGAAAATGTGATCCTTTCCAGATTTCCTGGAAGAAACCACATTTCAGTTAGTTGGCTTTCCAAGGGTGCCTAATTTAATAGTGCTGTCAAACTGTATTCCTAATCTAGGGGGCAAATTCAACAGCAATAGTAACACCAGAATTGAACTGGTCAGGCTTCATCTGTATGAATTCAAATGTGGTTTTTAGACAGAACAAGTGCTGCAGTAATTTCCAAGATAAAGAGTAACACGTTATTTGGAGTATGTTTAAACATGAAAAAGTGCTTTAATTGAATTTTTTCAAAGAAGTTTATGTTTGAAAACATCTAAGCTTAATAAAAATGGTATCGTGTGATTCCCTACTCAAAGAAATGTTATGGCTCTAAATATAGCAACACAAATAGATTCTCCCCCTCCCCCACCCCCCCAGTATCTAATAGACAGACTGTTTTAAATTCTGCTTCATCCCCTGTATTAGTTTCCTGAGAGGATTTCCATCATCAGGCTTTACGGAATACACTTAAGCACTGAGGTCTTGAAACTATTGTAATTTTTAATCTTTAGCAACTATCCAGTTAGACCTCATTGGCTTTATGGCATTCAAACTTCTTTTCACATCTTAGTAGGTAATTTTCTCCTTTTAGCATCTGTCCAGTTACACAGGTGGATATACTGGGGCAGTACAAAGCCACCAGTTTGTGACACGTGGGAAAGGAGCTTTCATCTCAATAGATGGTTTATACTTAGCAGCACTGCAGGATGGAAGACAGTTGGTAGTCTTGGGCAATGATGTGGATACAAAGGTGAGGATATGCCTCCTATTTCACTGGAAGTGTGGCTGTATCAATCTTCAAAGAATGTAACAAAGTGCATCAGTCCTGAGCATCTTAAATGTGCTGCTTCCTGTGTCTTGAGAAACAAAACCTAGTCCTTTGGCCTCTAAGCAAAAGAGTTACTGTTTGATTATGATGATTTCCTGCCAGCCATTCGTTGTTTCCTGAGCAGTGCACACACAGCTCCCACATCAGCAGCCATCCAGCAGGTGCTCAAATGCTTCTCTGGTGTGCTGCTTCAGATGAATGTGTTCTTCATCAGTAGGCTGACCAAAAATGCCTGTTGTTCTTGCTTTATTCTATAACCCCGCTGTGTGTGTTCCCTGTTAGAAATGTAACTGTTGACCTCTGAAAACTCTGTATGCAAATGTACAATTCACTGTCTTCCATGGGCTTTGAAAATACTTGCAATATCTTAATTTGAAGGGCACTGATAGGAACCCCTTTGCTTCCAGGCTGCACATTCTCTGTATTTCCCTTCTCCTCTGGTATCCCCACTGCATTCCCTTGTCTGCATCACTCCCTTCTTTCCCATCTTATTTCTGAAGTACCCTTAAGTGCTTCTGTACCGGAGACTTGAAAATCCCAAACTGCAGAGATAATGTGTTACCGGGAGCAGTGGTGGTCTCTGCACTTCGAACACTTTACAGTGATCTTGGGAAAGGAGATTCTGACAGACGGGGATGATGGGGGATTGTGAGCACAGAGACAGGGCACTGCCTGCTTGTGAAAGAGGAAACCTCATCTTACAGCTGGACCATGTGTAAGGTTATGAAACCAGCTCCTGCCATGCTTTCTTATTTGTGTTGTTGCTGCACCTCAGTGCTGAGTCTCCTTTACAGAGTGAATTTATTACAGTGATGTATTAAATGCAGGCAAATGGAGTAACCCTGAACCATGATTAGAATCTGAAGAAGGAGTGTGTTTTAAGCTAGCCATTAGTAGGGTTTTGGTTTTTTTCTCTGACTTGGTAATATATAAGTCTGTAAATCACATAAATAACCTAAAAGACTAAAAGCAGAATTAACTAATTACTCATTTTGGGTCAGGTTTTGGTTTTTAAGAGCCTAAGTGTAATTATTCTGGCACAAGGGACCTTCTAATGGTTTTAAAGCAAAAAGAGCTGGCTGAAACAGGAAATGTTGTGCCATCAAACCATCAAGCACACCCAGCTGGGAGAAGCAGTGATGAGCTGGAGTATCACCAGCCTAGGCTTGCAGTGGTTCTGTGAGGTTTCAGGCCTGGCGGATCTTCCTTGCAGGAGATTGTAACTCCACACATGTGAACTGTATTGCTAACAGTGAAGCATTTCTTTGCAGGGTTTTTTTTTGCAGCCCGCTCTCTGGTTTCTCTTAGTTAAAAACAAGGGAGTCGTCTCAGCACATTTAACTGAGCTGCATGGAGAGAGAGTGATTTGATTTTATACTACTGAAATTGTTGGAGTACTTTTTTTGTAAGGCAGAGAATGTATCAGGTAGGTGGAGAAATAGCTCTTGCAGTTCAGAAATATATTTTGAATAGCAGAACATCTCAGGCCCTTAAGTTTTGGGTGAAGTTCAAAGAAATGCTTCCAGAAAGTGAATTCAGAATGTAGCCAGGCCATTTTGTTCCCATTTGTCATTCTAAAGCCTAGGAAATAAAAAGTTTTTTCAGCAGTCCACCAGTCCAATTAGTTCAGAAAATTTTCTTTGGTTTGTGGTTTGACTTGGCAATGTAGAGAACAGCTACAGATCTGAAAATAGTGAGACAAGGAGCAGAAAGTGCTTTTGCTCTTTTACTAAGTTCACATAACTATATTTTGAATTCTGACCAAACCTAAGGTAATAAAAGGTTGTAAATAGCATAAGGACAACATTGCAATGATCCCACCAGCTTGTAAAAAAAAAAAAAAAAAGTATTACATTTTCTGTATAACTGAAATGCCCTTCCCTTGTCCATAAACCTAAACTTTAAAGTGTGAGTTGTAATTTCTAACAGAAATAAAATACTCTACATGGTGTATTTTAAATTGAGTGCTGCCACATGAGAAAATATGTCTTCATAATGATGTTTCTGATCTTGAATTAACTGTCAAGCCAGTGCATTTATATTGTGCAATTGTACCTGTTGGAAGGGGATAGTAGAAACTTGAAGCCCCATTCTGGTTTGTGAAACTGATCTTTTAGAGAAGTAATACCAGGGCTTTAAGTGCACTCTGCCCGGGAAAATGCTAATCCATTTTTACTTCCACTACAGCTAGTCAGATGTGAACAGAAAGGTCCCACTGATGTGCCAGAAGCAGAACAGACCACGACTGGTCCCTAAAAACATCTGCAGGCCAAGAAGAAGAGTTTTAGTTGTTATGCCCACATTTTAAAATAACCTCCCCCTCCATTCTTTGATTTATTGCATAAGGATAGAGAATATTTTAAACCTTCCTCTTCTGGGATTGTCCCATGCAAACTCTTTTTTCTGCATTCACTGTTTGCTGGTTACACTTTTCGTGTCAAAACTCTGCTCAGCTAAGGGATAGATTAGTTTCACTGGAATCAATGACTGAAATTATTACCTCAAGGTCGTTAGGTTGCTTCTTTGTAAAAACAGCAAATTATTTTAAATCCAACGTTATTAAAGTGGATAAAGATGTGGGGAAAAAAATGAGCTGATTAAATGGTCTATACAGTCTTCATTAGTGACTGTTTCACATCTGCCACTCCAGGATAAACTAGATCCTGTGGTTTGTGACTAATGCCACTTTTTTCATTGAGAACCTCACAGTGACTAAAGAGCAGCAGTGATTGTTGATCCCCACACTGCCGTCATTCATCTCTTATCTGTTGTTATTTCTGATGTTGCTGTTCTTTTGGCTTGGCTCCCCCTTGATTTTGAATGTGATCACATTACAATTTAACCTTGCAGCATTCTAATTTTAACACTGCAACACTACAAAATAAACAAACATACAGACAGACTGTTTTCAAAGGATGATGTTTATTTTCATTGCCCATCTTGATCTTTTGGGGCAGAATGAGAACTCTCCTTCTGTGAAAGTGGATGTCTAATGGACATCTTACAATAGAAACAGAGGTATCCTAAATCTTAGGTTACTTTTGGAAACACAAGACATTGTGGCTCTAATTAAACATAGGTAAAGTCCTGGCAAAACTGACTTCCTTGTCATTGAAGTAATTGCAAGCCTTTTCATTGATTTACGTGGAACCGAGATTAAACTCTGTATTTCAAGAGAAGATTTTTTTTTCTCTTGCAGACATGTGCACCCTTTCTATTCCCTTTTTTTTTTTTTTTCTCTAAATGTACCGTGATGGAGAAGAGGCACTCTAAAGTTCACAACCTATAGGAAAGTTGACATGCCAGCAGTGGAGAGGCATCAGTCAGTGCAGGCCAGGCATGGCTGCAGACATCAGCCAGTGCCTTCTGTCCACAAACAGGAGGGTATTTCACTTGACAGGGCTGCAGCAAAAAACTCCAGCTAGATTTCAACAGGCTTCAGTGCCCACTGTTAAGGGGAGAGATTTTAGACATGTTTACTGGGGCTTTGAGTTCCACACAAGATGTTTTCCATAAGACATTGTGCAAGGCTGCCTTTGTGAAAGGATATTGTTGTAGCACCTGGATAACAGCTCTAGGGAGTAAGTCTACAGCAAGCTAAGTGATAGCAATACTCAGAGTAAATGGCTTCTGACTTTTAGAACTGTTTGTTTCTATGGAAGATGTTAATTTTGCCCTTTGTGACAGAAATTAGAGGAGCAGTGTTACATCTGCCTTCTCTCAGGTGTTGATGCTGAGGGAGATTACCTGCAAGTACAATTCCATATTACAGTGGACATCTTCAAGGGAGAAGCAGGGGTTATTCCAGGATGCCATGTTTTCAAAATAAAATTCACAGTGTTTGTTCTATACAAGAGAAATTCAGCACAATATTTTGCTCCAGGACTCATGTTAATTTTAGCTAGGAGCCATCAAATGCAAATCTAAGTGCCTGCTCTTCCATCATCCAGGCAGGTTTGTCTCAGCTTCTGAAGAAACCTAAGCCCTTTCTTTTAAAGAACTCAAATTTACTTTCCCATACAATTACTTACCTGGAATATAAGAGGATTATTTATGGAGGGAAAAAAGGAAAAAATAAAAAAAAAAAGGAAAAAAAGACGTTTTTTCTTTTTTGAAGTCACCCTGTAAAAAGGCTGAAAAGTATACCTTGAGGTCCCTTTCTTTCTAAATCTGTACTTTTCCCCAATAAATATCAGCATAAATTGATGCATGTACTGGAGTTTGTGTTTGATGCTTTGTGACTTCAGGGAGAAGTAAAATACCTTTGTACCAGGTGCAGAGATGGTCCAGATGCTGTACTTTGCCTGGAAGGACTGAAAATGTATATAGAAATGTTTTTCATGCAAAGAAGTAGAGAAGAAAAGATTATTCTGAGTAGGTGTTGCCTGTGGGAAGCTTAAAAAGTTTAATTTTAAAAAGCTTTCTATCCCATAAACATTCAGTGTTAGCCTGTTTTGCAGTCGGTGTTTGTAACAGTAGGGAAACAAATATAAAACAAATACTTTCTTTATCCTGATGTAACAAAATGTGTGCAGATGTGACCACAGTTTGGTGTGCATGAGGAGAATGGGAACATCTTTCCCTTAGACATTTGAGAGAGTACTGTATTCATTGTTTTTCTGATCCTTTGCCATGTCAAGGACTGAGCAGTCAGGACTAAGATGATGTGATGTGTCATTTTGATCCTAGCAAATAGAATATTCAAGTTGGATACATAGCCAATTTTTAAAAAATGTTTGTACCTGGATTTTCTGTAGAGATTTCTGAGGTGAACAGAAAGCATTCAGATATGCGGCATTGGATTTGGTGCTCAATATTCTTCCTCTTCAGAGCAGCTCAACTAAAACTGTTCCAGTATCTGAGTTTTTGACAGTGTTCAGGAATTCAGCTCATGTCACAAACTGTTGCTCACAGTTTCAGCAACTTCCAGAGTCTTAAAAATGTTGATTCACCAATCCTTTCTTTTTTAAGTACATTAGTTAATAATTTTTGTGTATGTATTTTTACTGTTTTATAAGTATATAATCTTAAAAACTTGCAAGCTTTTTGATGTTTTCATATGTCCCCCTCAAGAGAGTGACACCATTTCAGTCAGAACAATTTCAGCAGAACACTCTGAAATTATCTGATGCGCAAGATCTTACATGAAACTCAGGTGTGAAGGGATCCTGTTGTTGTTTCTCTTGCCCCTCATTATTTTGACCTTATTAACGGTGCCAGATTATTTATAGCTACATGACAGCTGTGCTAAAACCTTTACAGGCTGATTGACTCTATCAGAAACTGCATTTTTGAAAGAATTCCAGAGTTTCTGCTATGTGCATTAGGATTGGCATCCTGGTTTCTCATGGTCACTTTGGGGCTTCTGCTCTGGGAAGCCCTGCTGGTGTAGCCAGCTCACAGGACTGACTACAAATAACTACCTACAGAAGTGCTACCCAACGTGTAATGCTTTTCTGCCTCTCCCAAATCTCTGTGGTGCTGTGCATTAGAGGGTACAGCCTTAAATAGTGAGGGTAATAGTGAGGGATGACTGGCACTTGATATAAACAAACCTCCTGCTACTGGAGATTGCCATTGGAAATCCTTTCAGTGGTTCTCCTCAACCGCAGAATAAAGACATGTATGCAAGAGACTCTACCAAAAGGCCTTTGCCAAATGTTTCAACACTTTGCAGCAAAGGTGTTGGTGCTCTCTAGCTGCTCTGAAAGTAGGATTGAGTGGCAAAACGGTAAATTAAAAAAAAAATTTTAAAAATTGTAAGCAAGCGGGAAAAATCTGACTCTCTAACTCTTTTTAGTCTCCTTTCCATTCATTTCTGTCGTAAAACACAGTTTCACATGATTGCTTAAAACCAAGCCTGCAGCTAAATATTTACCCAATGGATTTTGTTAAATCTGTTTCAGTGCCTCTGGAAATGAGTTCACACCTCTAATTCCTGAGGACCCTTTGCCTCTGGGCATCTGTAGTGAAATGCAGGTATTAGAATAGCTGAAATCACTTGAGATAACTGATAACCTGAGTCAATAAGAAATGGATTGAGAAGACAGAATGATCTTTTGTCTCTCTGAGGTTTGTAAATGTAAATTTTTGAGGTGAAAAGTGGTTTTTCAGAAAATGTTTGAAAAGTATTTTCCGGGCCTGTTATCAGCCTTCCTGCATCAGTTAAGTACCAGCTAATTTAGTCCAAAAATACTGCCCACCAGTACTTCTTCTAGTAGCAGAAGAACTTGAAGAGGCACTTGTGCTGAAGGGCTTTGCCAGCCCTCTTTTCTAAGGGAGGGGCAGCTTCTTATCAACTCTAACGCTGCTCACAGTCAGCTTCTGTCCTTAATGTATTGTCATCTCAGTCACAGGTGAGAGAGGAGTTTGCCAAATCTCCTGTATTTTTCAAGTGTCAACTTTAAAACAAGGGAGATCTGAGCCCAGTGCCCAAAATCCAGCGGCATGGTTTGCTCCCTTCCTTTGCTCTCTGTTTAACACTCACAGGACTAAGGCAAGAAGCAAAGTGGGTAAGCTGTCACTGGGCACCCTGCTGTTGGACATCACAACCCCATGATCTCACATAGGGGAGCCCTGAGAAATCACAAGTCAGTAGAGGCAAATGGATGGTTTGGGAGAGAAGGGACAAAACAAAGGTAATAGTGAAGGCAGAAAGAGCAATGGAGTTGTGGGATGTGGCTGCTGAAATAGTCAATTTTGAACATTCTGTGTTTAAGAAACTAAATTATGAAATATGTAGGAGGAAAAAAACATATCCACAAGTGAGGAATGCAAGATGAGCCTCTGCTGATAAAACTCTGCTACATGTTATTTTATACCACTGAGAATCTCATCCAGAAATACGTCTGGAGTCTCCATTTCACCTCGTTGAAAATAGCATTGGGCCTGCAATATATGTTTCAAAAGATTTATTGGGATACTTTTGAAAGCCACAGACTGTAGGGCATTCACCATATCTCTGGAGAGACTGTCTACAACCTCATACATCTTTCACTTCAGAGTTCCCCTGTTGAGATCAGACGTTTTCTTTGTTTAAATATTATTCCTGTTATTCCTAATTAAACCCTGTATATCACACCTTATAATTCTCTCTCCAACATGAACAGCAGATAGCTGTTTTATTCCCAGCTCATCAGCGTTTAACAAAACTGTACAGATTTGATGTTACTCTCTTCCCAGAAATCAGACTCTCCCATCTCAGCCCTCTGAGTGTTTTCCCATCTCCCTGCCTCTCTCCTTGCACTCTGTCAGTGGCTTCCAGACAACTTGGTGCCTCAACTAGAATGTAGTAGTTGAGTGTAGTTGAACCAGAGCCAAACAGGAGGAGGTCTCTTGCTTCCTACTCTGATGTGATGCATTTGATAAGGCAGACCAAAAATACACTGCTGCTTTCTTGCCAGAATACCCAGAAGAATATTGGACATGGTCTCAGAATTGAGCAAATAACACCTGAGGTGCGAATGTACTCATTCTTGTTTGCAAATATCATTAACCAGCTTAGCTCAAATCTGCTTATTACCAACTCAAATTCTTTCAATTCAGATTCCTCTGCACCCATTTAAGGATTGTCTCCACTTACCAACAGGGTCAACATGGTTTTGTCCGGGCAGTGGTGCACTTGTAACTCACAGGGATTTCTCCTTCGAGCCAGTTCCTGTTGCTCTCTGGAGCAGCTGCTGGCCGCTCCCACAGCAGTGGTTGGGCATGTGGCTGGAGCAGCACCTGGCAGAGCCGGCTGCTGGCTCAGAGAATGGCTGGTTGTACACAGGGCCTCTGGGGTGGAGGGGCTCTAATGGCCCAGGCAAATTGTCACTGTGGCAGTGAATTCAAGGCCGTTTTTCTTGTCAAAATCCAGGCCTGTAGACATTACTGCTCTCTGCAAGGATTCATATAATGCTTTTATGGCCTAATTGAAGTGTCCCTGCAGCTGCCACGAGTACCTGGCCACTGGGCTGCTCTGGTGCATGGCTGTGTGTGGTCATGCTTCAGACTGAAAACATCTGTAAAGTGTTTTATTTGCTCAGAACCGACACATTTCACATAAAAATTGACTCGTAACAGTTTGCATTGGTATTCTCTGTCCAAAGTTATATTGTGATTTGCAAGCTGCTGGAGGCCTTAGTGCCCCATACTTTTCTGTAGGATGTTTCTGTGCCTTCACATTGCCACCCCTTCTTCTTCTCCTCCCAGCTGTGAGGCCTTCTCATAGTTGATGACTGTTGAGTTTTGGTGACTGGTTTTAGTGAAGTAACTCTTTAAAGTGTGGTGGATCTTGGGAATGGCACCTTTACAGCTCATACTTCAGTGATTGAGCTCCTAGAGTGATTTTTGTGGTGGTTCTCCTAGAGCTGCTCTGTTGTATTAGAAGGAAAATGCGATCTTTTCAAAGGAAGGAGGTGTTGAAAAATTACTTTGAGGGCATTTGGGGGAACGTGACATACAGACATAAAGTGCTGTGTGACAGTGTCTTTGCCTGTTTTGGCACCTCTTATTTCCTGTTGCTAATGATACAAATGTCATCTTTCCTCAAAAGTTGATGCATTATGTGCATTGTGGAGCAGTGTGTAGCTTGTGTAGGAGTGTGTCTTCTGTCTTGACTACCCTTAGATGAGTGTTTCTAAGAAGTGATCTACTTCATTTTACACAAAGAAAAATCTTTAAACAACCATTTGGGGTTTTCAAAGCACATCAGGAATCTTTGCAGCCATCAGTGCCAGCCTGCTTAGATGTGCTTCTTATGGGCTTTCATGTGCTCCCCTTGGCTTTCTTCACATTCTCTTCTTGCCATGGGAGAGGTGAATTCCGGGCACTGAAATTTCTCCAGACCAGATCTGCTTACAAACCCATATCTAGTAGCTGAAATGTTTATGTGGCATTGGGGGGATTTTTATAGTCTAAATGTTCTTTTGCAATATAATTAATACTGTTTTATTAAAAATGTTCCTCCTCAAGCACATACAGCACTAACTCAAGTTTAGCAGGGTCCAACAAGTGTTAGAGGTAATGTGCATTATCTGAGAGGAGAGACCCAGAAGAGTGAATCACATGTTTATGTAGTGTCCATTTACAAGCATCACCAGCCATTATCTTTGAATTCAATATTTCAAGCATTAGCTTTCTGTTTTGGCTTAATATATGAGACTATTTGCAACATAATTATATTGTATTTCATTTTCTTCTGTATGCTATTGTAATAATAATATTGCCTAATAAAATAATGTCAGATTTTAATTAGGTTAAAAGTATTTTGTTATATTAGGTTTTTTATGTGGGAAAATAAACTAGCTGATAGTGCATATCAAGCTGTTTGATTTTTTTTGTTTGTTTGTTTGAATTTGCTTTCATTTCTTGTAGTCCTTTACCTGTTGAAATAAGGATGGGGTTTTTTTTCAATTGTTTATAAGTTATTAGAGCCCTCCACAGCCTTAAGTCTAACATATTGATGTTCTAATGAGGACATATGATGTATAACTTTCTATTTATTAAAAGGATAGCTTTGCAAAAATTCTGCTCCTTATTAATAGCTGCACCTTTTTAATCACTGAAATAAATTTATTTATACTAATGTGAAAGGGTGTGATAATACCATATGATAAGTTTGCTGGGAGGCAAAGACGGATTACTTTTGCATCAAAAGCAGTTTTGGAAAAGAAAAGCTTGTGCTAACTTGTTGTGGGATACTTTAGGAATAACCAGTGATGTAGGAGCTGGCATAAAGTGTAGTTCCCTTCATAATTTACTTTTGTAAGAGTGTCATAAATAGCATCTCAACATGCACCCAAATAATAAAGAGAAGGATGAAGAAGTGAAAGATTCTTCTGTTTCCTAATGCCCTTCTCTTTAATTCTTTAATTCCTTTTGCTTTCAAAGTGACCTCAGTACTCTGTCAACTTCCACATCACATGCAGAGGAGCTGTGTTCTCTGTTATGTGACTGAAGCTTATTGGGAGATACTGACTCCTCCTTGAAGTGCCATTTCCAAGTGCATTCCCTTTTATGTAACCTGCTGGTTTTAGGCTGCCCTTTGTTGTTAGACATTTATTAAGAACTAGATGGAAAACCTTTGAGCCCAGTTCAGCATCCCATTCCTCTTTGGCTAAGTGTGATAATCACAATGGAATTCAAGCCTGTGCTTTGGGTTCAGTGTGTGTGTAAAGGTTTTGCTGGATAAGGATTGGATAAAGAGAGCTTTGTTGAACTGGACCCCATCTTGGCTTTTCTATGTATTCATCATCAGAAGACTCATATATTCTTGTATTGACCTGTAATTCCTTGTCTCTTAAGTTTTATACAAATGTAGACATCTCATTGCTGGCCTTTTCTGCTGATTTCTTCTGTTGGTACTGATTTCTTTATGGTACTGCCAGCCTGCCTGTTCTGCTTCTGCTGTGTATAATGACAGTATTGCTGTATTGCTTGTGTGGTTTTTCATGGGCATGCAGGCAGGCAGCTATGGGACAAAAATGTACAGACCCTGATTTTAATAATTACAGCTTTGGGAGAGTTAGTATCTGAACTGCGTATCTTGAGGGTTGAACTTTATTGTAACTAGATCTGCCTAGTGAAATCATTTTAACAATGCATGTGAGATTTCTTTTTCCACCACAAAATTAGAGCCATAGAGGTGTGACCTTCAATGAGATCTGCTACTTGAAAACAGAATTAAAGTTAACAAGTTGACATCTGCTTTCAAAGCATCATCATTTGAATACAGCCACCAAAATGATCAAGTTGTATCCCTCTTATCAAGGGCCACTCACAGATGGGATATAGCCAGGTAAAAAAGATAAAATTTTACATTTCTTTACGCCTTTAAAGCAGCTAATTGCTAAAAATGCCTTTTTCAGATATTAATTAGATCAGCCTGGAGGCTGCTGCTACTCACATTAAGGATGTGATTTCTCTCAGTGTGAGATTCATACAGACTCAGTAATCAAAGCTTCCTTTGTCTCAGAAGGTATATACTTAACCCAAATATGCTCCTAAATGCCTTAATTCCCATCCTAGTACCATTCTTCTGTCCTAGCGCCTGCTCTCACTGGGCTTCAAGACAAATTAACAGCTACCACTGTGAAAGAGTGTATGTGAACAATTTCATCAGTGCCTCATCATTCTTTCATTTGTAATTTATTTTCTGCCTTTCTGGCAAAGAGGTCTGGAGAGACTTGAAATTCCATGTGATTGTTTTTAAAGATTCTTCTTTTTAGCTGTGTTTTTTAGATATAGTTCAGACTTTCTTTTCTATAAATCTATTTGTTGTAACATTTCAGAAAATTGAAAAGTGAAAAAAACCCAAAGGCATCTGTTTCAGGCATAGAGATAAAAAAGCTTAAATACTTCTTAGCTGTCAGTTGTATAATGGAAAACTTCCTAGCTGATAAGATTTTTTTCAGCTTCTCTGGATCAGTGACTATTGTATTAATTGTTTGGGTGCCAAAACTTTTCATCAGGTAAGGTTACAAAAGCCAGTAACCTTTCTATTAACTAATTTGTTTGACTTCTCACGGTATTTAGTTTTAGTGAGATTTTCCCAGTACATGTAAAGGATCTCAATAATTTCAACTGCCTAGGAAGGCGTTTCCTCCTGCAGCTACCATTTGGTTTATCTAGTTGGTTTTGTAATTCTGAGGACTTGAAAGTACCTACTGTCCTACAGTAAATAATCATCAGATCTGTATTTACAAAAACTGACAACTCATATGATTAAAATTGGCAGAAGCCAAGAAATGCTTCCTAACACAATTGTATTACTGACAGCTTACTCTCAAATGAATTTGGGTTTAATTATGGCAGCACAGGAAGAACTGAAAGATCCCTTTGACTAAGCAGGAGTTTAATTGTATTTGAAATACTGCAACCTCCTTTTTGCCTCTACAATGGCAAATAAAGAGGACCAGACTACCAAAGTATCAGAGTATCAATTAAATGCTTCCTGTGATAAAGTCCTTGTAATTTTTTATCCCTTGAGTTTCATTACAGTTTTCCCTATGAATTATGCCTCCTCTAACCAACTGAAAGGAATAGAACTGCATATTTGAGTGTTCAAAGGTCATCAGTTCTTTATTGATCTTGGCTTTTACAAAAATAGTTTTAAAAAAAACCCCATCTTTTGAAGGAAAATATACAATGTCAATGAAATACAGCTCCAAAATGAGTTTTTGGGAAAACTCCATAAAAATATTCACACATGAGACAAATCAGATTTGGTATTGTATATCATCAACTTTTGTGGGCTGCTTCTTTTCCTGGAATGTGTTTTGAGTGTAACAAAAAATAAGTGACTGTTAGTGGAGGTTGTTTCTAACTACCCCTTAGCTGAACTAAGGCTCTGAAAGGTCATATATAAAGGAAATTGGCATCTTCTTTATTGTTTTAAAATATTTAATAACATTTAGACAAAATACAACTTTTTAATCACGTTTGAATAGAACTTTGAAATGATGCATTTAAATCTGTAGCAGTTAGGTGGAATCACCTCCCAATGTTTAGCAGAAGTGATGGCAGTGAAGACCTGGAGTAAAGATTTTTGGAGGTGACCAAAATTATTTTATTGGATAATCTTATCCTCTTAAAGGTTGAAAACATATTTGAAGCACTGAGCATTGGTTTTGTTTCCATAGTTCATCCAATAGAGTAGTTTCTTGTAGTATCAGGAAGGCTGACTCAAAAAGGACATGGCTGGAAAAATTTATCTAAGCAATGGCTGTAAAACAGATTCTTAAAGTTTCACATGTATATTTTAAGTGCCAAGTAGTCATTTTTCTTAAATGTCTTTCATGTCTGAAGTAGTAAGATTCTTTAAGAAAAGTTCTTCATGTTGCAGAGAAGAGCTGGAAATTATACTGTGCAAGTAGCCATGGAAAGAACAAAAATACGGATTTTGGTATATATTTAGGCCTAGATGGGAAGATTTTGAATTCCTAAACTTGATAATGCCTAGTGCACATGGAAAACAACTGATGTTTCCTTTGTCATGGCATCCTCTAGTAAAGTGCTGATTCTGTTAAGTATAAAATAAGAAATTAGTCTATTTTGGCTCTCACATTTTCTGTCTCAAAATTATGCCTTTGGTTTTTTTATTTTTTTTTAATTAATCCCTTCACACTTGTTTTTTAGACCTGAGAGATAAGATTTGCATAGCATTCAAACTTCCTTGAAGACTGTGCGTTATGGAAATGAGTTGCAGTGGGTGCCTTATTAGGCATTTTTGACAGTTTCCCACTAAGGACACAAAACTCCCAAAAGGGGAGCTGATGAAAAGTATGTTGGAAAATTCTTTATTAAAAACAAAAACACATCTCACTAAAGGAATAAATCAAGACAAAATTTCAATTTTTTGGTGGTATTAAAATTGAAAAATACAGCAAAAATGAGAAGACTCAGACTTGCTGAGACTCATGTTGAAGATCAGCTTAGCATCAGCTTTTGTTTTCTTTCTTCGCTGTAAAAATCTCATCTAGATAAAATACAGCACACTTTGTAAGTGCAGTGCAATTATAGTTAGCCTCCGGAAAGAGCATTGACCAATTTTATTACAGTGCCAAAGATTAGTCCTGGAACGTAAAGCTGAGAGAGGCCTATTAGAGACTTGCTTCATCAGAACATGTGGAACAAGACATTCATAAGGCACCAGTAAATCCATTAAGGGGAAGAGGGCTCTGAAATGGCCCTTCAGGATTTTTATTATTAACTACAAGGGTTGCTGAGGTTGGTGACGTCAGAAATACGGTTTTAGCCAGCACTCACTGTCCCTTTTAACTCCCTGTTCTCCAGTCCTAGCTCAGTTTGAAATAAGCAGCCATAACTGTTCTAGTCAGCAGAGCAGAATCTGCCTAACACCGCTGAATTTGGAGAAAATAGGAGAAAAGAAAAGATCAGTGGAAAACCTGATCTGTCATCTTGCCATGAATCCTGCATGAACAGAATTCTAGATGTTGACTGGCGCTCTTAATTTCCTCATAAAAGTCGCTGTTAGATAGATCCTAGCAGGTTCTTTGATTTTCATAAATCTAAATTGCTGATGCTGATAAATCCTGAAAAGAAACAGCAGTTTGTTATGTACAGAGGACATTTTGACAAAACTGTCCGGAGCAGTGGCAGACAAGAAGCCTGTGCTGCTGAAAAATGGTACTGCTGTCTGCTCAAAACTGGGTTTAAATATTGACCAGCTGCATAGGAAATAGAATCAGATTTGTCAACAGCATAAAAAATAGCCACTGAGAAAACAGAACATTTCTTTGCATCCTGGTGCTTCTAATTCCCAGAGATACCAAAGCTTCCATCATTTCATGGAAAAAAAATAGCTTCTATATCAGGAGTTTGAGGTTTTCTTACTAGGGAAATACAGACTACTGAGATAAGGGATGCTTGATCCTGGTTGATATTTTCTACCAAATGGTGCTACTCTTTCCAAAAATGATTTCGATATACTCACTGTTCGGTTTACCAGCCTTGTGGTGCAAAATGTCCAGCTAGATGGGTCCCAGAATGCTCCCAAGAGTTTCAGAGTCCCAGCACACTCAGCTGGACAAGACTGGGGTAGAGAGAGGTATTTCTCTGTTTCCTATGTGCCTACTTCGACAAAAAAACAACTTTTTATCCAGCCTGAAAGACTGTCAGAAGTGTCACTGGCCAGGACTCAGAGCCTCTTTTTTCAAACGCCCAGCTGCGTCACAATCATCACATGAGACTTAATAAATTTTTCATGCCAGAATTAATCAATTTCAGTGGGCAGTTTTCCTCCCTGGCGTGTATCCTGCCGCCCTGGGGTACTTCATCTGTCACAGACAAACGGGATGGGGATTTGTGGAAGTGCTAGTGAGGTGGCTCTTCTCAGACCCATCAACCTGCATGTGCACATGTCAGGTCAGGAATTTCTGGGTCTCCTCAGACACATCTGGGGCTTTCCAGAGGGGAGTGCCTTCTCCAGGCATATAGGCAACTGCTTCTTTTCTTTAACCCCAGCTGTGAACTAAGTCACATGCAACTGCTTACTTATTCCACCACCAGCCCCACCCCCAGTGGTAGGCAGAGTTAGGGGAAAAAATGAAACTCGTGGATTGAGATACAAGCAATAATTGAAACAAAGCAAAATACAATAATAATAATAGTGAGACAGAGAGAGATACAACCCAAGATAGGTAAGTGATACCCAGTACAGTGGATCAGCACCCACTGACTGAAGCCGAGCCCATCTCTGAGCAGCAAATGGCACCTCCTGGCCAATTTTCTCCAGGTTATGTCATGGGCAAGGTGCTCTGTGGTATGGAGTATCTCTTTGGCCAGTTGGGTCAGCTGTCCTGGCCTTGCTCCCTTCCAGTCCTTTGTGCACCTGCTCACTGGTAGAGCCTGGAAAACTGAAAAGTCCTTGACTTAGGGTAAGCACTACCCAGCAAAAACTAAAAAATCAGTGTGTTATCAACATATTCTCAGACTGAATCCAAAACACCGCTCCATACCAGCTACTAGGAATAAAATTAACTCTATTCCAGGACAGATTGGTTTTTTTGGGGCTAATGATTTAAATGTAGCATGCATTCCTTGTATCATCCACAGACATAGCTCGAGAAATGGAAATGTAATGGAAATACACTCTTAATGAAAAGGATAGTAGGGGTTATTAAAATATATTATTTACCCTGTAAATACTGAAACAAGAAAAGCACGTGTTTGTGAGAGAGATTGTTGCAGTGCTCATAATCCAAGCACCACAACAGGAAAGGAAAAATAAATAAGGCATTGAGATCTCACCTTATGCATGCTATATGATATTCCCACCCACATTTTATAAACCGGAAAAGTATTTTAAAAAATAGACCACTTTTACATCTGATACATGATAAGCATGAAGATAAAATTGTAGTCAAAGTAGTTCAAATGGAACTATACTTTTTGTTTATTTATTCTTTTCTTTCTAGCCCTACTAATATCATAAAAGTTTTTAGCTTGAAACATGGGTAAAAATGAAGCATTCACAGTATCTTTTTCAGAGGCTAGAAATCTCATGCTTGGAATGACTTCTGCTTTGGAATATCTGTAATATATTGAAGTCTTAATACCATTCTAATTGGTATCTTATTAATTAGCTTGTGACTAGAATTTTAATTAGATGCACAATAGGTGTTCTACTTACCTGCAGTGGAGGAGCTATTTCCTGGGAAGAAAAGTAAAGGGAAGAAAATAGTGAAGGGAATCCATAGAAGACAAATATAATCTAATCCCTACTCTGAGAAATGTATATATTCATTAATATTTTTCAAAATTATGTCTCTGGAAATGTATTCTTTTGTAAAGCACAATAAAGTTTGCTTTGTGATTTGCTTTTCTCCCATGTAGAACAAATTGTACTTTCTTTTTCTGTGACGTGACGTGTGCTGTGAGCAAACTGAGGAATATTGGAACACAACTGTAGTTAATTAACTCAGGACCAGTCCCAGGGACTGAGGTGAACACATCCTGGGCTCAAAGCAGGAGTCTGTAATCTGAGTGGAAGAGAAGAGCTGTGTACCTGTGAGCTGGGTCACAGGGAACGAGGCTGAAAAGGGAGATGCCCAGCACCTTGACAATGGTGTTAGTTGAGCCTGGGCTGTAGCACACTCTGGAGTTAAAAATGCATGTGAAAAGCTTGGAAGATGCAGCTGAGTGAATTCTTGTCAATGGCAACTCAGAAGTACCAATACTCTGGTAGATGAGCATCACCTATCACTTTTCTTCTATCAGGAAAAGATAGGAAAGAGGGATAAAATGTATCTGTCTGAAAATACTGCCAACCACTAATGTTCTTATTAGCTTAATGGCATATATACCCTCTTACAGAGAATTTTAGGATTGTCATTTGGGGTGAAGGCTGTTTTAAAATCTGCAAAACATCTAGTGCAAGAAGAGTCCTTAAAACATAAATATGAAGTTCCTTCCTTCGCCGAGGAAGCTTGAGTTGTGTTTTTAAAAATATAAAGTTATTTTTCAAGCCTGGTAATCCCCATAAGCCCCAGGAGTGAAAAGGGTGATTCAATTTCAGAAGATAATGGGACATTCTGAAAAATTATGATCAGGTTCAGGGAACATTTTTATATGAGGAGATATAGACAGTAAAAGTAAAGGGAAGATGCAGAAAACGGAAAACCAGTTAAAGAATTATTATTTTTCCCCTCACTAAAGGGACACTTTTAGAATAGGCTTTCTGAAGGAGGTGGAAAACATGCTGTATAATTTGCATGATGTGAAAAATACTTTTTGTCACTTAATTTTGACTGGGAAAATTCTTCCACATGGTGAAAAAAGTCACAGGTGAGCCACATTCCACACTCTGCAAGATATTTAAAAGCAATAGCAAAGGAATATTTTTCTCCAGGTGACAATATGAGGCAAGTGAGAATAAAGTTGCACCCCTTATGTTTTCAATAAAATTTTTAGCCATCACTCTGAGACCAGTAATTACTTCACAAATGTTAGAGAACATTGGTGGAATGAAAACAGCAAATTATTAACTGGAGAAGTATCTGTAAGATTGAAGTGTCAGTTGTGTCAAGAAGTGGAAGATGATGTCATTCTTTTGCCAAAATCAAATTAACCCAATCTCAGTCAAATAGCACAAGTAGCATGTGGTCTGAAAACAAGTTGCACATTGTTTGTGGAATAATGCCAAATATAGGAGAAGTCAGAGAAAATTATGATGGCCTATAACCAACTCTACCAGCAATAAATACTAATCAAAAATTGTGTTTACTTTGAAGTATTCACTCAACTGCTCTGTCTAGTAAAAGGTGTTATCTTTTAAAGGGCTTTATTAACCCACCTGTCCTACAAGATCTGGTCATTTCCCATGGTGGTTTTGTCTCCTACTATGAGTTTCATTAGAAACAGAAAAGAGTGGGGAACTCAAGCCATGGTTAGTGGAATTATATTGCTTTTAATCTTTTATGGGCAGAGATTTAAGGCTGGTTCATGTAAAAAAGGTGTTGGTTCTTGCTGTCTAATTAAGATGCTGGCTGGGCCTGGCATATCTTGAGGTATCTCATTTTGCAGGGAAGTTTGAGTCTTCGCTGACACCTCCAAGCTAGCAAGACACCAGCTAGACATCAGAGGCTGTGTGACCACTTCTGTGAAGCACTAACCTGAGAGTTATCTCTGCAGAAAGGCAGGATAGATCAGCTCAGACTTAGCGCCATGCCACACACATCCCTATCACTCCCAGACAAATGAGAGCGTACTTGAATATCCCTGCAAAAAGCTGCATCCATACCGTTTGTCCACTTCCTAGTGGGACTGCTGCTCACATCACAAAATGTCCATGACAGATAGCACTTTAGCAGAGTCTTTATCAGGCTGAGAATTGAGTAGGCTATTTGGAAAAAGCAATTATAATGTACCACCACTTCATTTGAACAGTGCGTTTTGAAAGGGGGAAAAAAAATCCCGCACATTGCCTTTCTATCTTTGGGAAATAAAAGGAATCTTGAATTCTTTGGTGATAGTAGATTTCAGAACCCAGTACTTTAATCCTTCTTGTTGTATACATATGGAGGTTTGCTATGGGATACGGTGCAGTATCTTTGATTGTAGGCTTCTGTAAAACATCTCCTTTATAACCTAGGTAGTCTGATGTTATTTTATAGAGTGTAGTTGACATGAGGATGTAGATTAAAATGCAGGTCAGAAGTTCTAACCAGACTTGGCAGGCACGAAAGGATATTGGTTCGACAGGGTAATTACCCATAGGAAGTGGTGATGCTGACACTAGTTTTAATTTTTTGAGTGCTGCTAAAGATGTTTATCTTCATTCTGAAAGCTTTAGTCTTTTATGGTTTGAATGCTGGCTGTGAGAGAAGCTGCCACTTTTCTCTCTGCTCTATCCAGCAGTAGTGCTCTTCAAAATAGTCAAAAGATTTTTTCATCTGAAAACAGAAGGAAAATATGTTCTTACTTCTGAGCCTTTTTCTGAAACTCATTTAATCAGAGATATACTGTCCTGAATTTGAATGAATATTGGGAGAGTGTTTGCTTGGGTAAATAACATGTATTATGTTATGGAGTAGAGATTTAATTGCCATTGTTATTTTTGTCTCCTTCACATAGAATTGGCTAGAACATAGTTTTTTCGGATATATAAAATAATATCCGAATCTTTTATGATTTCTTCTCTCTTACATAATTTAAAACTGAGGATTCCTTATTTAAGAAAACCTAAAATGAATTTCAGAGCTTGTGTTATGTAAGCTAGTTAGTTACATCAAGCAGAAAAACTGAACACTGCCTTTGGGAGAGAGGGGCGGGGGGGGGAACAAATGCTTGGAAGCGGAGTCCAGAGAATGGAGGACAGTTTGGGGACCAGGTTCTCCACAAACCACACCACAGAGAGGCTGGCAAAAGGCATCGGATACACGTGGAGCACCAGTCAACCTCAAAGGTTCTTCAGGATCAATTTTAGATGCTTATGTACATATGTTCAGTCTGGGAGTGATACTTAATGTTTTCACATGATTTTGTCTTCCAGAATGATTGAAGATTGTGGGAAAAGAGGAAATACCATGGCAGAAAGAAGGCAGCTGTTTGCAGAAATGCGTAAGTACTTCCTGGAAATGTTTTGCTGTGATAGACCAAGCCAGTTGCTATGCAATGTCAGTAAAATTTATGCAGGCTTTCCACCTCAAATCTCCATTGCACAAATGAATATCATGAGACCAAAACCGCGTGAAAATGGGCTGATTTGACCAAGGCAGGAAAGAGGGGCTTTCTACATCAGATTTTTTGATTGAATTATTTTAATCAGTACTTTCTTAAGACAAATATGATGGAATACACAGGTTACAGTGAAGAGGGATAAAGGTCTCCAAAAGCTACATCTTTTTTTGGAGGTAGCTGTATTGGGTTGACCCCAGCCAGCTGCCAAACTCCCACACACTTGCTTAATCTCTAACCAGCCCCCAGCAGAATGGGAGAGAGAGCAAAAGCAAGCAAACTCATTGCTTGAGATAAAAACTTGATTAGGTGACAGAAAGAGAGGGAAAAATTACAACAGAAACCAAGAACCAGTGATGCAAAGGTGGCTATTCCCCACTTCCCAAAAGCAGACCAATGCCCAGCCAGTCATGGAACAGTGTCTGCCTTGAAAGACAAAACTCCCCACCCCTTTCTTTCCCTACCCCAGTTTTACTGCTGAGCATGACATTATATGGTGTGGACTAACCTTTTGGCCAGGTGGGGCTGTCCTTGCTGTGTCTCCTCCTAGCCTCTTGCCCATCCCCAGACAGCCCTGGGAGGGGACAGAGAAGGGAACAAAAAAATCTGGGTGCTGTGCAAGCACTCTTCAGCAACAGCTGAAACAGCGGTGTGTTATCAACACTTTTCTAGCCACAGATCTACAACCCAGCACCGTGCAGACTGCTATAAAGAAAGTTAACTGCATCTCAGCCAGACACAGTACAGGGACCCATGTACTTCATAATGAACCCCACTTCAGTGTAATTTTTTATAGTTCCTAATGAAGTTCTGTGCTCCCTGCATGATAGCATGTCAGAGATGTACCATACCCAGCAATGTTCCTGCACTTCTGACAGTCATCTCTAATTTCTCTTAAAACCAATCCAGTTTCTCTACAAAATTCTGTTACATGTCAAGTTTGAGATTGCCACCCTGTTACTAAATTTACCTGAGTTTTGTGTGTAATTCATAAGCTTCCTTACTAAGTGGTTAGGTACTGGAACAGGCTCAGGCTCTCCAGGGAAGTGGTCACAGCACCAGCCTGACAAGAGTTCAGAAAACATTTGGACAACCTTGTCAGGCACATGGTGTTATTTTGGGGAGTATCCTGTGCAGAGCCAAGAGCTGGAGTCAATGATTCTTGTGGGTCCCTTCAAACTCAGGATATTCTGTGATTCAGTTGTCTCTTGTGTACAGCATCTTGGACCCTTGGAGGGAGGTGGTGTACTTTGGCCAGAATCAAAAAGTGTATTTGTCCATTATCAGAACATACTGTAGTTTTAATTAGAATTACAGAGGGGCCTTGGTTTTTTATCAGCTAAAGTCAGTGGCATAGGTACCATTAATTTCAGTTAGTTTGAGGTACTCCTAAAATATTTAGGACTTTGCTGGGAGGATTTATGGTTTGTTAACACAGTTTTGAAGGCTGTTTTGATGTTGGATTGTTTTGGAGGAGTTAAGGAGATGTTGGAAAATTAGCAGTTGGAGGCAGAGGAGGGACTATTTTCCTGGATTGTACACCAGTAGTTACAGTCTACTATTTTCTTTCACATTTCAGTATTTTGGCATATTTACTTCAGTCTGGTTTATCTCATATGTGCTTCCCTTTTCTCCTTGTCTGCCTCTGTTCCTCCACCTCCTACCTATGTACATGGAGAGCTGGATGTTCCAGCTACGTAAAAGGAGGGGGAAATATAAATTCTTCATGGAAAAACTAAATGTGTTTTAGCCATATTCATAAAACAGTGAACATTCTGAGAGCCCCTCAGATACCTCTGTGTGTGTGGAGGGTGTGCTTCACTGAAACCAAAGTTCATCCTGGCATCACATTCTGCTGCCCCCAGCTGTGTGCAAGCCCACACATTTTAACATGTTTAACAAAAACCCTGTGCACCTGATACCCTACATATTGTGGGCCATGTAAAGCTTCTTAATGTTCTGATAGGCATCAGCCTATGGCAATAGGTAAACTCCACAACCTGCCAATATCAGAGGAAGAAAATACATAATTGTGGAGGCTTTTGCTGTGGTTTCAGTTCTTGGGATCTACATCTGCAAGTCTGTGATTAAAATCCCACAATAATTTTACAAAGTGGGTCATGTTCCGGACTACACAAGATAGAAAAGGGGGGAAAAAAAAGAAAAGAAAATCAGTCCAACTTTTAAAGCCTTTTTAAGTGGGAAGTTTGTCCTGAACAGGTAATAGAAGGATTTGATTCTGACTTTAAATTTGGACCACTGTGATTTTCCCGGTATTTTGAAAGGTCCAATTCGACATTTTTTTATTTCCTTCAGAAGAGTCATCCTTCTGGTTCCAAATTACAAACTTTTGTGAATTAATATCATAATCGTTATCGCCTTCTGTAGAGTCCCGTGGTTAAAGCTTGTCTTATAACTCAGAATGCTCTATTGGACATCAAGCTGCCAGGTCTTAGTCTTATCTTACTCTGACCTGACATGCCCAGCTATATCCACACTGATGAAGGGTTCAAAATGTACATCACATTGGCACATATTGGCACATATTATGCAGCAAGAAAACAGCAGCCAAAGTTGTGGTGTGTTCCTTTGTTATTTTTGCAAACTGCAAACAGTGTTACATGACATGAGCATGTTCAAAGGAAACAGAGTGAGGCACTGCCAGGCACTGGCAATCCTGTAGGAAAGTTACAAATTTGCTGTCTCATTTGCCATGCCCAGTCCGGCACATCTTTCCACATGTTTTTCAGGACTCTCCATCATGTAAGTGATGGCACTTTTCTACAGAAGTTATTTGACAAATAGATCTCTGACTGTGGTAAAATGTGAATCATGACAAAATGAAATTGGCTGTCCCAGGGTCTTACCAGCAACACCTACTCTCCAAATAATAACAAAATAATACCTTCCACTATGTGTGCAAATAGTAAAAAAAGGAAAAAAGCAACATTGCCTACAAATTTGTTTATTTAGGATTATTACTGCAATCTCAGAAGCTAATTGAGCCAGTCTCGCTTTGCTTTCACTCTTTAAATCTTGTTAAATGCTGAAGTTTGATAAAGGAGCACTGGAAGTTTATTGATACCTTTCACTAAAGTTAAGAGGGGAGAAGTTACATTCATTTTACTTATTTTTCCTGTTAAGAAGGAAAAGCTGAGTGTTGCAAACTTCATCCTCCCTTTCACCACTAAAGAAATTTTCCAAAAGCTGTCGGTGAGATACCAGTGGAGAAGGAAAAACCTGTATGATTTTAACAATAGAGGATATGATGGAAAAAAAAATGACAAAAATACTTCCCATACCTGATGTTAAGTAATCAAAGGTAATTTCTCCTGGGGCAGATGGTGTAACTGGCAAAAGGGAATAGCTGGGAGTCCTGGGAAGACAATGTGGGACAATTTAGTCAGGAAAAGTGCAGAATCTGGGGAGAATAGAGAATATCATTCTCATTTTCATCTCACAGGCCAGAGCACATTTGAAAAATTTGGGTCTGAAGGATGACATTGTTTAAGAAAGCATGGGTGAACGATGCTGCCACAGGCAGAATGGAAGCTTCAGGCAAGATTTATCAGGGAAGAAAGCCCTCCAACTGAGGCACAAGGTGCAGAAAGTACCCCCCTCACTCTGCAAACTCCTCGGAGAGTGGTCTGAGTAGACCTGCATCGAATCCTAGTCCCAGACTTGGTCAAGAGTTTATTTCTTAAGGATTACATAGATGTAATTGATACTTTATATGACTTCATCATGCAGTATTAAGGATAGCAAACCAAATATATTTATAGGAATAAAAAAAATATTTATTTAAATTTGTGATAATGATAACAATTAAACTAAAATATTTTCATCAAAATTATTTACCAGATAGTACAGATATTTATAACTAATTATATTGGCACTATTTGTTAAATAAATTATTTCAAAATTAGCTTAATAATTATTAAGTAGAAATTGGTGTTACTCACCCATGTCAGCACTGTGGCAAATCTCTTCCTCTTGCCTCAAGGAATAACCTTGAGAGGTGTCCCCACTCAAGGGGGGAATTGCCACATACATATCCAGAAGGAGCATGTTAGAAGTCTCTGCCATTAAAAAATGGAACTGAGCTTTCATAGTATAAAGTGATTGGCTATCAGTCGAATGTTTCTAGCTACCCATGCCAGCTCAGCAGCTTTAGGTAAGTTATCAGTACTATCACTTGTTGCTTCCTTTATCAGGAACTTCGTGTGCCACATCCTCACCAGTGTAGATTTCTGTCAGGCAATACTGTTTTTCATGTCCTCAGAAGGTTTAGCTTTGGGATTCTGGAGTCAGGCTGGTCTCAGCATTCCTGAACACCTGAAGCAGCATGATCCACCTTCTCCATCCATCACAGATAACTTATGCAATTTGGAGAAAATTTGAGCTGTTTTATCCCCACTTAGGCAGAGTATGCTGCTACAGGTGCCAGCATGGCCATATGTTCAGCAGTTCAGCTGAGAAATCTTAAAGCATTTAGGAAGCTTGTGTAAAAGCGGGGCTGTATTCAACTCCTCTTACATCCTGACTATACCTTGTTTGGACGAGTTTGTGGGATACTGTGCCAGGTTCTGCCCCCATACTGACCCCTGTGTACTGTCCTTGTTTGTGAGGTAGCTGCTACTTAGTTTGTTCCCATCTCTTGGACAGCTGCTTTGGAAATGTTACTAGATCTTTATGTTGCAGCAGCCAGGGCCAAGCTTTGTGTGGAGCATAGAGCTGACCCTCAGAGGTCTTCATTGCAGAGAACATGCACCCACAAATGGAGAAAGGCCTCACACCCTTTGTCATTGCCCCCTTCTGCAGGTTGCCATAAGTCTTTATGTTACACACAGTATGTTCTCTGGTTTGGTTTGCTGGCAATACTTTGCTCTGCTGTGGCATGTCAGCTAAAGATATTTGTTAAGAGCCGTTTTTGCTAAATATTAAAATTCGACTGAGGTTTTCCCCACTGTTGGAGCCTGGCCAGTGTGTCTTTTAGCCTGCAGCTTGACCAGATTGTTCTTCAAAGTGACAGACACAGTGGGCTGACTATTCCTTGCCTTCCTTTATAAAATTCTTTTAACACTGTAGCTCCTGACGTTGCCCTTGATACTTCTCACTCCTCTCTACTCTCTCTGCAAAGGAGAGAGCCCTTGAAAATTGTTAAATGGAGGCAGCTCGTGTGTCCTCTTTGTTCTCTGGCCTCCCTGCTAGCAAAGATACACACGGGTCATATTCCATACAAATGTCACTGTTATTCTCTTCTACTAGGGGCTCAGGATCTGGATCGCATCCGTTTGTCCACCTACCGAACAGCATGCAAGCTTAGATTTGTTCAGAAGAAATGTAACTGTAAGTATGCCAGCACTTCTTTCACCTACCATTGTCACAAGCTTTCCTCTGCACTCCCCAGTCTGTCCTTCGCACCACGGACAAACTGGGCTGCGTGATGTGGCATTGCAAAGGACAATAATTAGAGTGCCTGGGCAGACTTCAAATATTAACCTGTTTATTTAAGGAACTTGCCTCAGATATGCCAGTGATTCAGTCATAGAAGGGTGGGTCAAGATATATGCCACAAATTTAATTAATAAGTGTGTTAACTGCATTCTCCAGTGTTCTTGTGAAATAGCATTTGTGAGTTTCAGCAGGGCTCTGCAAATTAAATGCTTTTATAGCAGCTCTGTGAGAAAAAATGCTGCTTTCAGTCCTGTTCTATTTCGATTGCAGCAAAGTAAGTGCTGTGTTGGTCAGACCCCCCCTCTATTTCCAGAAGGGCAGCTAGACAGCTCTTCTGAGAGAGTGAACCTGCTTGTAATCTCTGCGTATCTGTCTCACTCCCTCTAGGTTTTATTGGGAAATTTCCCACTTGATCTGTGACTTTTTTAACTTCTCTTTTGAGATTCAGTCTTTTTCCCTTTACGGCTGCATTAACACAGTCATGTGCAGTGAGCTTTAAAGAGGAAATACATATAAAATCTGTAACGGAGTGTGTCCTTTCTTCTCCATCCAAAATAGTATGCAAATACTTAGAAGGGCAGGTTTGGGTATATGTGCTTTACTGGACCTTTCCACACCAACTTAAAAAAATACCCTAACCAAGGGCACTCTTGTCAGCAGTAGCAGTAGGGAGAGGACCAACACAGAGAAACCAAGTGGGTTTTAGTCCTTACATATAGACTAGAATGACAACCTGACTATGCTTGTGCTGCACACAGTGGTAAGTATGTTAAAAATGCTCACTGTAAATAGAAATTTACCGCCTTGTTAAGTTCCTAGTTTTGGGGTTACATCTGTCTGTGTTACAGAAATGTTTAGCTTATGCTGTCCAAACATACTGGAGAGGCCAAGTTGTGATGGAAAATATTTTGGAGAGTATTTACTGTGTTATTAGCCATAGAGCTGGTAGTTTAATCACTTTTGTAGTACACTTCTCCTATTTTTAATATGTTCTTAGCCAAAGTATGAGTTGAAGGTTTGGTGTTGCGTTATAAGCAGTCTGCCAGACACAAAACCCAGGGGCGGTTTAGTACCTGCACAGCAGCTGGCTTCTCCCATTCAGGAGCAAATGTGTTGAATGACACTATTATGTTGTATTCAGTTGTGTATTTTTCAAAATCTTATGCTCAGGAGGATGACATTTCCACTTTATTTTCATGGTAACAGAATACAGTAGTCTGAGGTGACAAAAGTATCCAATTAAATTGACGGTGATAACAAAGGATTTATGCAACTGCATGCAAAGCGAACGAAAAGAACCTAAGGGCTAACAATAGCCTCATTGCTGGGAGTGTCTGGCTGGCTGAAAATATACTGGTTGTTAATTTTAATTTTGTGCCTCTTATTTATCAACTGTGATCTGCTTTTATGGAACTGTTGGTTCTCTTCATAGAGAATTAGTGCGGATGCCCCTGCAGTTTGCCAGCTTGTGCCAAGTAGTTCATGGACAGGACTTAGCTTCTGGTCTCCATTGATAACCTAGGAGGAGTAATTTGCTGATCTCGTTTAAAGATTTACACAGTATCAATGTCTTCTTAAGGACAAAAAAATAAAAGGAGAAACTTAAAATATCATTCTAAGTATTAGGTTCCATGCAACTTAAGGAATAAGGCCTGCTGCTCTGGAACAGGCTGGATTGTGTGTGTCTTTTCACCATCAAGTACAATTTTCTTCTTGTTTCAAGTAGACTGCTGCTCTCTCAGATGGGTCTCTGTTATCAGTGGGAAAAGAAGTCATTCATTCACCTGGCAGTTATTCAAGCAATGGCTGTCCAAGAAAGCTGCTAACCACTGAACTGAGCACTGCCCTTGAAATGGTTAATATCAGACCTCTGGCTCATGTCAGTTACTGTTTTGGGTTTTGTTTTCCTTTTTCCCCTACAGAAATTGTCATTATACACCACCCACCAGTAATGAGACAAAAAAGAAAAAGGAGTCATGGGGAAAAAAACCTTTCTCTGCATCTGAGGTGCTTCATTTAGGATGGAATATAAAAAGAAAAAGCTCAAAAAGAGTTCTGTTCCACTCCCAATGCATAGCACCTCCTGTCACTCAAGCCATCCTTGTCTTCTTTCAGCTGTGCTCTCTGCCCTGGCACACTGGCCCAGACTTACTAGGGGAAAATTGCTTGGAAAGACTGTATTTAAGGGGTTATTTTAAAAAGCTAATTTAATAAATTGCTAAGTATGTTTCTTGGCTACAGGTGTATGAGGATGTATGAGGTGTATGAGGATGGAAGCAGAGAGCTGCTTTGAGTGCCAGAAGTGTTCATTCCAAGGAGAGCAGAGCAGAGGCTTTATTAGCACCATCTTTTTTACCCAGAGGTGCCCATTAGCATAGGCAGTGATGGGAGATCGTTTACCAGGCAGCTACACTTATCACACGCAGTGCACTGTTTGTTTCTGCTGCCTTTAATGCAGACACAGACACAGGTTCATCTCCTGGCCTCCCTTTGTGAATTCTTCCCTCAGTACAAAAGCGGTTTTTTTCGCTGAAACCTTCAGCAGCAAGCTGGGTTTTACTGGCAAAGTGTAGGCAGTGTGCAATGGGCAAAAATCATATTCTGAGAGCCATTCTGTCCTGCAGAGTTTCTCCTGAAACTAGTTCAATTATGTGGGCAAAAATACAGAGAACATGACAGTTTACTACCTTTTACCGGAATATCACTACATATGTTGCGCCTTGAGTGCTGCCACTGTTAATCAGAGAATTTGTGAAATTATTTCATTTTCATAAGAAGAAGACTTCTTTGCAGATATTTAGCCAACAGTCTTCAAAATTGCAAATATATGCCTTTCTTATAATTCTGTAAAACCTTGGGAGAATACTCTGTGTGTGGAAAGCATTTCTTTTATAAAAATGTCTCTGAGCATTTTAAAGTCACTGTTTAAATACAATCATCAAAGTGTGAAAAATCATTATCAGTCATTGCAATGATTTGTCGAACAGGATGGAATTTAATCCAGTCCAGCCTTGTTTTTCAGAAAAGCAAGAAATTCTTCCTAAAGACTCAAAAAGTAGATAAATTGGAAGAATCTCTGATGTTACCTTTCCAAGAAAATTTCCTGCAAATTTTAGTATTCCTCTTTACCTAAGTTAACACTGCAAATAAATAATAATAACATTTGCAAATTATTGTTGCCACACCTCTGAATCTGCTTAGTGCTCAAATGTAGGATGCAGTATGTCACAAAAACTCCAAAAGCAGGAGAGATGCAAAATTCTGAATGCAGAAATCCTAAAAGCTGGGAAACCTTGTTAATTCACCATGAATGTAAACTAATTTTATGCTTCTTATTTCTGCTGACAATTTCTAAAATTGGAAATAATGAAAAGAGAAACTCTGTAGGTAATGTAGATACTTCTGAGAATGTGGTGGATATAGAAAGAGATAATTGCAGACTACTTGCTAATTGCTTTGCAAAATTCCTGTAGCAATAGACTTGTTGCAATAGCAGTAGTCTTCCCTTAGTTATAAATACCAGCACAAGACATAGATGCTTTTTCTGGGAGGAAAAAAAAAGGAAAAAATCAAATAAATACTAAAGTCTTGCGAAGATACAGAGATTTGGGCATTAAAAATTCCAAATGAATGGAAAGAGGTGTGGACAGATGGACCTTGGAGAACACATTGCTGGTGATTAAGTCACCTTGAAATCTCAGAATGTAAAGCCAGGAATGTGTGAGCTGGCTGTGGCAACTTTTTTGGATGGTGTTGGATATAGTCTTAGAAATAGCAGCATCCTAATCATTTGAGGTTAAATTTCATTATTTGGGGTAATAAAAGCAACTAGGAAGCAGGTACAGGAACCTGATCAAACATGCTATGTCTTTATTCCAGTCTGTACTGTACAAAATATACCAAATGGGAATAGCTGACTTTATCATACAGATTTTCTAAATGTGCTTTAAAGGTGGTCCTAGATAGTGCACACTGCAAGAATTGAGGAGGGAGATGGAAAAATCACAGGTGAGCACTGTGAGGTCTGAAACAGTCACAGAACTTGAAAACCCTATGAACCAATGTTGCTCTCACCAGGTCAAACAGGAGAATATTGTCCTTTATTTCCCTGCCAGTGGATGGGAGCAGGTTTTTGGAGCCCCTGAATACATTCTCAGCAAACATAACTCCTGCTCAGCACCCCTTACTGCCAGGAAAATGCCATCTTGGCAAGGTTGATTTGCTGCTGTTTGTGCATGGCATCCAGGCACAGAAGCATCTTGGGCTTTCCTAAAATGAGGATGAGAGACCAATGACAGCTGTTAGACCTATCTCTCAACATTCACCAGTATCCTGAACCAGCAAACCCCACAATTTATAATTATTCCCAGTGTGCAGTTGATTAATTTTAATACTTCTTCTTGAATTTATTAACATGCTGAGATGAAATGCCGTGTTCACATGCAAATTCCCTCTGGGGTATGGTGACAACCAGGAGTAGGACATAACAACATATCATAATCAAAACCATTATACCATTAAATATCACTCAGTAATACAGAGCTGCATGGCTGGAAAAATACTGCTGTCCTTGATGAATTATCCTAAATGTGTTGTGAGATCATTCTGTGACTGTGGCTGCAAAAGCAGACTGCTGATTTCCAGGGATCAGAATAAATCATTGACAGTTGAAAGTGTGAATCAAAAGCTGTGCTGCTGATGGTAACATGTGGCTCAGTTAATGCATACAAGAAGGGAGCTTGTTTTTCTGGCAGTTTAATCTCAGCACCTTAGGGTGTTGGTGTCTTTTTTTCTCCCTTTAATATTGTTCAGTGTGAGTGGGGTGGTTTTTTGTTTCGTTTTGGTGTTTGTTTGTTTATTTGTTTTTTGGCGTTTTCTTGTTTTTGTTTGTTTGTTTTGCTTGTTTGGTTTTGTTTCTGGTTTTTTTTTTTTTTAATTCACTTTATTATTCTTTTGGTCTATCCAGAATGTAGTACAGCAGTTTCCACATAGGGAGCACAGCTGCCGTGACTGTGATGGAAGCCTTCTATACATCCAAGGCAGTCTCCTCCACCTCCAACTTCTTTGTTCTGCTTCCTCTGGCCTTGTGTAGTCACAGCTGAGGCATGTAGGCATGTCAGCTTAATCTCCATACATGCTTTTGGGTGCTTCCCTGATCTGATCTGCCTTTTTATATTTAAGTTAGGATAATTTCTCCCCTCCTGAAATGTAATAATTTCCTAGTGAAAATCAATGACAGTTACTGTAAATACATTATTTTCAGGTGCTTTTCTTCAAGCTCTTTTCTTTCTGTACTCTTAGACCTCCTGTAACGCTACAGCAAGCTGCTGAAAATGGGTTTGTCCTAGAAACTGACAATCTGGGTATGAAATGGTGTGATCAGCCTGTATGAGCTACTGGCTTCCATCATCATGGCAAGCAATTTAAAAAAAATATTTTATTTAACACTAATAAAATTGCTAGGGTTTGGGGTTTGACTGTATTTTTTCTATGCTGGGCTGACACTTAATATATCATTTGATCCCATCCCATTCAACATGCCATTCACCACAAAATGAAAAGTCACAATGCTGGTACTTGTAATAAAAGGAAAGGATAAGCAAGTCTTGATTCCACACTGGAAATGGTGCATGACGTTTGTGTTATCTAGTGGCTGAGGAAGTTAACAGGACATCCAGGTTCAACCTTCTTCTGCATGAGAAAATCTGCACTGATGTTACACATCCAAAAGACTTCCCTAAACACAAAGCTAGAGGACACTCACAAGTGTTCCAGTCTGTCCTGTTGATATTTAACCACCAGATCCTTCGTCTTTCCATGCTGATTGATTTAGGACCATGTAACTGCTTCTCTTTACTCTAATGAGACCTCTTGCCAGTCTAGTATAAAGACATTTGTCCTTTGACTCAGTGAGTATTGATTTTCTCAAATGTGAAATGGAGTGCAGAACAAATGTGCAAAGGTGCAAGAATCCCATGAAGATCCCTGCCATAGCAGGAGGTATTCACTGTCACTATTTTGCCTTTTACATCCCAAGAGCTGTACAGCCCATGCAATTTCGTAATTGCCCTTTCTTATCTTTTACTTGGGAAACTTACCATCAGGAACAGAGCCACCAAATTATGATGATTACAGAATTGTTTAGATTAAATAATTTAATCCTTCATCACTGTAGTTTCCATGGTTAGTGCTCAGTTCTCATTGTTGGGTTTTATCCTGTTTTTCATTTCATCTTGGATGAAAGATAGTTTCAGGCTGGGTCACAGAGCAATCAAACTGAATGACAAGCAGTGTTGCCTACTTGAGAAGTGCAAAAGGTCTGCTTGGCTGCAATTTGAAGCAATCTGCCTCCTGAATTTGTGATCATGGGATTCTCATATTCTTCTAAACCCTGAGTGATCAGTCTTATATGAGATTTGCTTAAAATCTATCATTTGGAGAGAAAATCACCATTTTGCATTCTTATTTTTGTTCTTCATTGTTGACCACCTTGGATAGTCTATGATCTGCTTATTGCTATTACATAAAGGTAGAGAGGCTGGAAGTGTTAGTTGTGTTCTTTGTTTTCTGTTTTAATGAAAGCTGAGTCTTACAAGTTCCCATACAGCGAGTGACATTATTCACATGGCTCCAAGAGATACAGCTTTAAAAAATATATATAATTATATAAAATATAATATTACGAGAGTCATGATACCTTTGTGTAAGTTACTAATTCTGGTATCCTGCAGTATTTGAAGAATGGAAAGAGAGATGAGTTAATGATTTTAAAAACTTTTTTGTTCCTTTGTCTTCACCAACGACTTAGAGACTAAATGCTTCTAGAATTGCTAGTACTGTTCCATATGGGTTTCTAGGCAACTATGGAAAAAGGATGCATATATTATACATTCTGCATTATGCATCAATTATTTAATCAAAAGTTCAAAAGGGCTTGATTTAGCATATTCCCTGCAGACAAATCCTTAGTCTGTAAGTGTTCGCTCAGAGCACAATATCCTGAAAATAGGTTCAGATTTTCTTTTCCTTTCAACTGTAAAAGTTTATTAATATGCTTGACAATCATAATAGCTGTTACAGAGCTGGCATATAACCTGTATATTTGGCATGTTCATTGAGGGACTGCTGTTCAGCCTTTTCTTCAGTGTTAGCATGAAGTGTACTCTTGTTACATAAGAGGGTTGTGTTATCTCAGATGTCTCTTAAAGGCTGCCACTGCAAGTCTCTCTCATCTCCAAGACTGAGACAAGAATTATTAGTGGATATTTGGAATTAATTTTAGTGTCAAAAGGAGTGAAACAAGGATATGTACCTTAAAATTCTTGCATTTTCAGTTGCTTAGAGCTTGATTTTTCAAACATACCCATGATCCCAAGTGGCTCCTGTTGAAAACAAGAGTTGCAGAAGATTGTCAGCTAATATTATTTTGTCCTTTAAAGAGGAAAATTACTGATTTGACTTTCTTTAAGTCAGAAGTTGACAGACATGTGGCCTAGGTCACGTCAGAAGTTTACCTACATGCTGCCCTCTGCTACACAGGTGGCACAGCTCTGCCTGAATGCAGACAGCTTTTGTAATTGAATCATAGCTGAAAAGCTCTTCTTACTGACTTCCTGAACTCTGTGAAGACTGCCATTCACTGTGCTATTTCTGATGGTTTTCCTGACGAACAGTGTAAGGTTGGACAGTCTGTTCTGTTCCCCGCTCATGTCTCTGAACATCTGCTGCTGGTAATAGGCATCGCTCACCTTTGTCTGGCAGCCTTTGGCTTAGTTTCCTCAAACCAGAAAGTTTTTGTATTCCCATTTCATGTTGGTCCTCTTAATAAATACTTCAAAAATTATTATTATCATCATCATCATCATCATCATCATTATTATTATCTTGGTAATCTTGTAGACAGTCTAAAAATAGCAAAATGTATGTAGACATATTTAATGGAAACAAACCAATACCTTGATGATCACAGAATCACTCTATCTTTGATTCTTTGCATGAGAGCTTTTTCTTCTTTCACCCTCATGTTCTTCCCCTCAATCTGTATCTGCATTTTTAAGTCTCCTTCACTAATTCCCTGTCCCTTCTTCAGCTTCATCTGTGGCATTTGCTTTATCTCTGCCTTCTCTCCAACCCTCATTCCCTTGTCTGCTCTCTCTTTTCCTGTTACTCTCTTGGTTCCAAGGACCTATTTTCAGGCAAACCCTCTCTTACATTTGAGCCTTTGTTCCCTTTCCTTGGGCTGTTCTGAGCTGTCCTGCTTGGGTCTTTTGCTGGGTCTGCCCCGATGTCACATGAGCACCTCCATAACGTGTCAGAGTCCATTAAGCAATGTGACTTAATGCCTGTCACATATGGGTCATTCTAGTGGGGGTTTTTCTGTACAACATCTTGTTTATGTGGCAAGGGGAAAAAGAAGTAGCAACTCATCTTTGGAGCAGATATCAGTGAGTTTGGTGATCGTGGTCCTTTGTTCCTAAGGACCATCATCTTGAAGCCCTGTGTCTCCATTCTGGACTCGAAGCAATTATTCTTGAGGATTAATACATGAGCTCAGTCCATACATACATGTTTTGTGTAGAGACTAAGGGACAGTTTTTATGTACCTGCAGATTCTTAACAGGATAAGCTGGACTATTTTGCCCCATATGTGTGTTGTAGCATTGCATTCACAGAATCACAGAATTATGTAGTTTGGAAAAGACCTCCAAGATCATCAAGTCCAACCTTTGACCCATCACCATGTTGTCAACTAGACCAGAGCACTTAGTACCATATCCAGGCATTTCTTGAACACCCCCAAGGGTGCTGGCTCCACCAGCTAACTCCCTGGGCAGCCTATTCCGATGCGTAACAACCTTTCCAGTTAAATAAAATCCTCCTGTTTTGAACTCTTTCTCCATTTCATCTGCAAGTTGGGAATTTTGCTGAACATTTTTTACCCTTTCCTGGTTTTTAAGCCATCAGTCAGCTCAGGAGAACGAGTAGCTACTACACAGCTTTCCTTCACCTTAACCACACAGTCTGCACCATCTCCCTGTCTAAACAGTGGTCTCCATCACAACCTGACACAGAAAGTCTGATCTGTCTGCAGCCATTCGTCATTCCTGTCTCCAGTAACTTTTCCAAATAAGCCCACTGTGGAGCCAGCCCACTGTGGAGCCAGCCACAGCCAATGGTGAAAGTTCTCAGCAATTATGGGATTCTTCACGATGAAGACAGCAAACAGTCCCCAGAAGGAAAGTCAGAATATAGGACCTGATGTCATTTTTATTGTAATTCTCTCCTCCTTTAATTCCCAAAGAGTGTTTTTTTTGCATACTTGTTTGTTTTTAGTTACATCAAAAGTTTGTGTAACTCTAGTAATATAGATCGACTTCTTAACACCCAGAATATTCAGAGAGAAGCTTTAACTTAGCCATTACATCATATTTTACTGTGTCTAGTTTTATTTTCATTAAGTCTTAGTGGAACATTTCATACAGCAAGTATCTGGTATGCTAGGACAAATTGTGAAAACAGAAGATGTTGGCTATAAAAATAATTTCCTGCTTTTATTAGTGTGAAGAGACTGCACAATATAATGTCCTCAGTGGGTATTGTTATTAATGCAGTTCTGGCTCTCTGTACAATGAACATTCAGCTTCCTGGCATTAATGTTTGTGATATACAATGGCTTTACAGAGGCCATTTTCCGTGTGTTGAATCAAGGCATTCCTAGGCTGAATTCAGACTGAGTTGTATCTGTGATATTATTTTTGGCTGCAGAGGCTTTCTAGCAGGGTGTTTGGCCTTTTAACTGAGAAAAGTGTAGGCTAATTCCAAAGATGTTCTCTCTCTGTTCAGCCTTTTCTTTGGTCCATGTGGATGGGTAGATGGATGTCTCCTTTCCTGACAGGGAGTAAATTGAAAGTAACTCTTTTGAACTCATTGACATCACTATGGCACAAAGGAAAGAATGAATCAGTCCCTCAGCATGTATTGTTTGAGGAGGTTGAACTCAATTTCTCATAAATGAAGTTGACACTAGTATCATACTGCATCTCTTGTAAAGGTCCTGATCTTCCCCAAGTTTAATTTTCCACAGTTCCTTCATCTATATTTTGCCTTGAAACTCTTTTATTTTGCCTTGGATTTGCAGGATATGTTTAAGGACTGTGTGTGTAAAATAAAGGATGACAGATTAAGTGGCCATGTACATCGAGACTCTTACTCCATCTAGGGGCCCTGACAACATCATTAAAGAGCTTCTGTCACACACAGGGAGAAGGATAGATGTGCAGAACTTCACCTAAATCTCATTTATCTGCCATTTCACATTCTGCAGTCTTGTTGCCTTTCTCAGTGTTGCTGATTGTTGAGCTATGTTTGTATCAGCTGGAGCTTTTCTCCTTGGCCTAGTCCTTATTTCCTCAAGAGATGTGAAGTTTTAGAGCATGGTATTTTAAGGGGAGATACTGCCTTCTGGTTTGGGAGTCCTGGTTACTGAGGGAATCAGCTGGGGAAGTGGAGCACCGACCCACTCTGGCAGAAGACATTGCCTTGAATGTGAGTCATGTCAGGAGAGAAAATCTGGAAAGACTGTGTGAACACAAAGGCAGAGTTTAGTCAAATATTCTGGGTAGTTTCTCTGAATGAGAGGCTGCCTATTCAAATGAGATTGATAACCCAGAAATGGATATTCTGGATATCAGGATCCATCTTTCCCTCTTTCCAAGCTGATTATAGCTCATATTCCAGAAGATATTGGGGCAAATAAATTGCATTGTTTTCACAAGTAATACATGATTAAATACCTATGAAAGCTGTAACCTATGACAGTAATTAGCATCTTGATAGCCTAAGGTTAAATAAGATCAGTCTGAACTGTCCTTATGACTTAAGGCATAAGATGCTTTTTCACCAAAGTCCTGTGTGTCACATGAATGTCCTGCTTCATAGCAGTGCACTCGCTCTCAACAGTGGAAGTTGGTATTGGGATTTTGGCCCAGGAACCCTCTGGACTGAACCAAACTCTTCAGAAGACAGAAGCATATGTTAATGGTCTTTAGTATGTCTCTTCTGCTCTGGGGATGAAAATGCAGTGGTGATATCAGACTGTTTACCCAAGCATTAAGTTCAGCTTAAGAATTTCTCTAATTGTTTTTAATAGATCAAAATGTTATGGGTCAAATTCAGTCCACATTACATAAGAAAATATTTAAATTAATAGAATAAGGATCAGGTTAAGAATTTGCATGTATGTAAAATATTACATGTTTTATATTCAGTAAAGTGCACGATTCGTCTTTCATTAGTATTCTGTACCTTGTGTTGCTGTTTACAGTCTGGCCAGCCCTAAATGATTTTTAAAAAATAATACTACAGAAAACAAAGTAACCATGGATCACACTCTGAAAAACAGGATATATGCCAAGGAGGCCTTTTGTTTTCAAGCAGTTCTAAATGTATAATAGGTGCTTATTCTTTTTCATTGACCTTTGTGATATGACTGAACTTTAGAGGTTGATAATGTAATCTCAACTTGTTTTCTGTAGCTATTAGGTAAGAAATTGTTGTAAAGAACCGTTAAATCGCATTTCCCTTATCGTCACAAGCTATTTTTTAAAGGAAACAGCAGTTAATATGAGATTGGGGATACCCTGTATCCTTAAGCTGGTAACGTGCACTGCTTCAAAATTAATGAAAAACGTAAATAACCCAATTTGTTAACATTTGCATTCACTCTGTGGTTGCTTTTGGCTGGTAACAGTGCCAAGCAAGCTGTAGTCCTCCTGTGGCATGGGGAGTGTTTTGAGGGGGACGAGGTGGGGCTGGCAGCGGTTGTATCAGCGGGAAAAAGGAAATTATTGATGAAAGAAAGATGTGGTATAAGTCAGACTTGGCATTTGAAGAAGCATACTGCTGGAGAAGATGTTATCACTGTAATAAGGGCATCCAACATGAAGACATTGTGCTTTTTCTGTTGCACGTGGCCGCCCGCACAGGACATCCACAGAGCCGAATCTCCACGCACAGAGTCGCGATGCAGCTGAGTACGGACACAAGGCCGTTTTGGGAGGCAGCCGTGGGGATGCAGCGCCTCTGATCCGCCTGACACTGTGCCAGGCGAGAGTTAAAGAGCTGGGGCGAGTGTGGCCGCGTGTAAAACACACCCAGGAGTGCCATCCTGTGGCGAGCACCCGGCAGCAGCGCGGCTCTCGGCTGCCGTGTCCTGCCTTCTTACACCGCCATCTGAGCCGTGCCGGCCTCGCACACCGGGGCTCCTCGTCTGCTCAGGCGGTCCTGGACTTCATCTCCCAAGGACCAGGGCTCACGCGTGGCTTCTGATGCTCCTCTGGAAACATTTTTTCAAAGTCTCCGTGATTCAGTTGCTGTATTCTGAGCTGTCCTTATGACTTCAGGCATAAGATGCTTTTTCACCGAAGTCCTGTGTATCACATGAATGTCCTCCTCCAGAGCATGTTCAGGCATTTCTGAATTTCCACTTCATCTCCAAAGGAGGAGGGCTCACACGTGGCTTCTGATTCTCCTCTGGAAACAATTTTTGAAAGTCTCCCTGGTTCGATTGCTGCATTCACTGTCAGGTTCACCAGATCTGTGTTTTACAAACTGACCTGAGAATCCAAATGTAAGGCATGCTGACTCCTTTTTAAGAGAAATGAGAAAGCTGTTGTGTATCGTACATATCTACTGACCAAGTCTTGTTATCTTCTGAGTTCTTTGGCTATTTGAACGCTGACACTTGCAAAACCCTTTTGTGGGAACTGTTAAGTCAGACTGAAGCCTGATCACACAGTGCCTCAAATAAAGCCTTTCTCATTAAAATAGTTCTGTAGCGGGATCACAAGAATAATAGAGACACATAGTCTAGAAATACTGTTGTCTTGGGCTGGTTAAAATTTTTCTGACTATGGAATACATGTAGCAATAGGTCGGCTATTTGCACGTTGGTGTTTAATTCATAAATACATTTAACTCTTAAAATAAGAAAATTATATGTAATCAATGGATTTAAGATGTTGATTTCTTAGCAACAGGTCAGAGTTTTAATTCTTTCCTAGTTGTCATCAAAATACTAAGAAGCTTAGAGTTAGATTTTTTTTTATTATTCATTTTATATATGTCATACTTCATTCATCATTTCAAAGCACGTTTTAAAAAAAGGAAACACTTTTCCAGCATCTGGGTGACAAGTAGATGACAACAGTTTCCCAGCCCAGTGCTCAGGGTGGATCACCCACTGTTCCCTTTTGCAGAATTGACTGTCATTAGTGCTGCTCCTCGGAGAGACTGATGCCTTTTGCCACCCACAGAGAGCTCTTCAGTCTTAGGTTCTTAGATTAAGTACAGGTAAGGCAAGATGGTTGGGAATTAACAGGAGGGGAAAAAGGAACTTCTGTTGTAAATTAAATTAAATTACTGTATCAAAGAAAAATTTTACTGAAGATCTTTACACACTCATACCCCTTGGTGGATTTGTCAGATACCATATTAAAGGTGAAAGACTACATTTCAGAGTATTGTTAGCCTAATGATTATTCCTCATTAGTAACACTTGATCAAAGTTCTGTAGTGATTAGAATCCCAGGAGGGTTTAGAATAACTCATTTTACCTTTTGGGCACAACATAGTTGGACTATAATATGATGCCAGCCCAAGTGTGCAGAGAGGGGAACCTTTAAAACTTTCCCTAAATTTTCAATGCCTCAGTTGTACACATTGTATCCTGCAGATTTCCAAACAACCACCGGCCAGGTTTGGCACCCACTTAGGAATGTCTTCTGTGCATGCAGTGTGCAGCTGGCTGGCATATGCACAGACAACCCAGCTCCTGAGGGCTGGGACTTTGCTTGTCCCATGTGGCATCACCGGGACAGGAGATCTGCATGAATCCAGTGGGTTCCAAGTGCAGCTGGCTTACTCCATATGCACACTGGCTTAGGAAAAAGCTGTTTCTGTTGGCTGGTCTAAATGTCTGGTTCCTAACCTGCGCCCTCCTCCTCACCACTGGGATGGGCAGGTGAAGTGGATAGCCTTATTCCAGCTTCCTGCTGAGCCAGTGCATACCACTCACCTGTGCAGTCTCACAGCACAGGCAGAAAGGTGAAGAGGAGGAGGAAGAGTGCATGCAGCTGAAAGGGGGTTAAATGGAAACATGGCCTCCCTCTGAAATCCCTTGGCCTTCAAGGGAAAACTGAGGGGAATACCTGAGTATGCATAGTGCTATGAAGGCCTGCAGTACACCTCACATAAAACCTCTTGAGGTTGTGGAGGACTCCTCAAACATTCAAAAGGCCTCAGGGTAGGTTCTGTGGTTTTTTTAATTTATTACATGGGTTAGAGAAGGGCCTTGGAGCACAGCTTACTTGAGTATTGATTTTAGAGAAAAGTCAGTGAAGCAGCACTGACTCCTTTCCAGTAAGAGTTACTTGTGTTTCTGCGGTATAGGTTCATGATCAAACAGAGACATCACAGAATCAATGAAGTTGGTGGGGACTTCCGGAGAGAGCTGTGTCAGCTACAGCAGATTGCTCAGGCTTTTGTCCTGTTCAGGTTTGATTATTTTCAAGGATGGCGACTCCACAGCCTTTGTGGGCAATGTCACACTATTCAAACATCCTCACGGGGAAAATCTTTTTCTTACATTTAAATGCTTTCCTGTATTTTAATTTGTGCCTATTTCATTCAGTCCTTTCACTGTCCTATCCCTGAGAGAAGTGTGGCTCTGTGTTCTCTGCTTCCTTGCATTGGATCATAGAATCATAAAATGTCTTGGGTTAAAGATCATCTAGTTCTAGCCCCCTTCCATGGGCAGAGATGCCTTCCTCTAGACCAGGTTGCTCAAATCCCCATCCATGGGGATGACCCATCCCCATCCTGGCCTTGAACACTTCCAGGGATGGGTCATCCACAGCTTCTCTGGACAACCTGTTCCAGTGCTTCACCACCCTCACAGTGAGGAGTTTCTTCCTAATGTCAGATATTTGTGCCATGAGTAGTCTGGGTGTGACAGCTGTCACCAGATACCCTTACCCTGCCAAAGAGTACTTCATTGTAGCCCTGAGCAGAAGCAACACCCCGGTACATTTTCTTTTTCATGTAATTTGGTGTCCAGAGAGTGTAAAAATTGCAAGCTTTCGTTGCTGGCACTTTGATCTGCATAGTAGTAGGATGTGCAATAAAGCTTTCAGTGATCACACTACAGCTGACTGTTTTGATGGGCAGCTTGGCCACCAGCAGGTGTAGTTTACAGGAAAAACATGCCTCAATCAGTCCTCTGTTACCTGCTTGGCAGCAGGAGAGAGGGATCCAAACAGAAAACGTGAATAACTTCCCAGGGCTTCTTAGCAATGATGATGACAAATGGCTCCAATACCCTAATTTGTGATGGGTTCATAGATTCTAATGAAAAAAAAAAAAGAGGAATCTTCTAACATAATTTATAATACTTTTAGGACTGTTAGACAAGGAAGCATAAATCTTTCCCTTTTAATGAAATCTACCTGAAATACCTGACATACAGTCAAGTGCCATTGATTTCAAATGACGGTACAAGTATGCTTAAACTCTTAAACTCAAGTGTCTGAGAGCTTTGCTGGACTAAAATCTTAATGAAATGTATAGTAAAATTTTGGAAATAATTTAAACTAACAGTTCTTTTAAAATTTCATCTTGTATTCACCAACAAAGGAAAATATATCAAAGAGAGTTTTGGTCCTAACTATCACTTGGACATGCTTAACATTTATTTTCTTAGACCTACAGTTTGTTAAATTAATTTGAATTGATCGTTAAAGCCCTGATTTAGTCACTTCCTGTGTTTGATTAAATGTAATCTCCTCTTCCATGTTCTTTTAGTAATAAACAGAGAGAGAACTTTGTAAAGTTCATGATTAGGGTATAATACGAAAAAAATTAAATAGGCCAGATGAGGATTTTTGTGAAAGTAGAACCATTTAATGGTAAGAAAGCTTAAGCACACAGAGTGTTTTTAAATTTTTAATTATTTTTTTTACTACTTAGAAGATAAACTTTGCTACAGTTTTTTTCTTTTTTATGTTTGCTTAGGGCAACATAATTTCTTGACAGCTGATTTTTGAAGTAATCTGCCTCCTTTGAGATTAGTGATATGTCTAAGATTGTCTATATCTCAGAGCCTTTCCATAATTATAAATTGCATGAAGGAGAGAAAAACTCATTTTTCATTGCATAAGTAAATATTAATTTCTTCTTCGAGTTGAAAAACAGGAATGTAGTCCATCTCTTCTCTCTCATTTTGCCTATTAAGATACTGTATCTACCAAACAGAAATTTACTTATTGCAAATAAATTAAGGTTACTAGTTGTAATAAATTAAAAATACATGGGTTTTTTGAAGATGAAGAATGAAGAGCCTAGAAAATGCTTGAAGAAAAGAGGGAGGATCAAGAACAGTAAAATTTACATATGTGTGTATAATAAGCAATTTAAGATTGCTAAATTGTGTTTTCTCTAAATATAGCCAGGATACACCTCTTCCACAAACTGACCTGTTGACAGAGTTGTAGGTGATAGAATTCTGCACTGTAACTACTAATTGCTCATTTTCATTACAAAAGTAATAAAAAGTAAAAGGAAAAGATATTCTGAACACAGGTAAAGGCAGAAGAGCAGGATGTAAAACTTGAAGGTATCTGAAAAGTTTGTAGTTTGAGGAAAGTATAAAACTCCTCTCAAACTGAGCCAGCCATCTTCATCCCCCTTTGCATCCTGCAGGGAGAGACTGATCACTTCTGTCTCCGTCCACCAGCAGCAGGCAGTCTCCAAATGTTGCTTTAATAGCTGAAGGAGTCCACTGAAGGAAATAACATTTGCTATTTGGAGTGTATTTTCACGCATTAATTTTAATTCTCTGCAGTTCATAGTGCATTTTTTGTAATGATTGCTGTGGAGTGAATGGCAGCCATCTGCAATGCTCCTCATGTGTGTTGTCCCACTTCTGTCTGGACACTAACTTATTTACATTCAGTAACCACTGTCTGTTACTGAGCATGCTCAAATATGAAACCTTCTATGATGCTGTTTAAATATTACATAATGTCATAGAAGTTAAATTAGCAGACAGTGTTCACCATAGATGTAATAACCCAGAGCTTTAGCTTAGCTGTGTGACTTCAGAGGTCACTTAGCAGAAAATCTAAAGGGAAACAGTTTAGCAATTGCTTATGGAGGTTGTCTACATTTTTTTCAGTCCAATGAGCAAGATCTACACCTGGATAGCTGTGTTGCTTGTGCTGTTTGCAGAGGGTGAGGCCTTTCTGAAGGATCCATGAATGTTGGCTGGGCTTCAGGATTTTTGATAGTCTTATACCGCATAGGCACTAGATACAAGCAGGTTTTACTCCTACTGCATAGTGATCATCTCCTGGCACTGAAGGACCAACTGACAGATTTCTCTAGTTTTCCTAATCTGTCTCCAAAGGGGCATCTTTCATGTGCTGCGGCGTAATTCACTTTTCAGTGGAAAATGTGGGCAAGGCAACAAAAGCAACAACAACAATTAGAAGTTATAAACAAATTTTTGGAGCTTTAGTCTCTTGAGGCAGATTTTAGGAGAGAGAAAGCTCTCCTGCATTTGTGTGCTGCTTTGTTACTCTGCAAACTCTGCTTGTTAGCCTCATGTAGCATGTAGAAATCGGATTTGGGGTTTATTGCACTATGTGTTGTGCAAACAAAGGAAGGAGTTATGCCTTCTTCAGTGAGATTATAACAGTCTCAGGGATGGATAAATAAATAAATGAGCATAGCAGGTATTATGGAAAGTGGGTATAAGAGAAGATGAGGAGTGTAAGCTTATGCAGAGTTTGCAAGTTTGACATTCTGTTATTACATTGAACAGAATACAGATACCAGATTAGCTATAGGCATCAATTTCTATTAGTACAAATGAGTGGAGCTTGCAGAGTCCTGTGTTTTACTTCCCTTTTGCCAGTACTGACAGTTTGACTTGGCAGCATGAGATAATACGTAAAATTTTGCTTACTGTTTTAGTAACCTTTAAAAATAGAATTTGGGGTGATCAGTAGGGCACTACACCTGGTTGTAATCTGCACAAGGCCAAGCGATGCAATATAAAGGGTAGTGACTATGACAGGATCTGGTAGCTGTTCATACAGATTGAAGTATTTATTATTCATATTTTATATAAAACCTGAATTATTCTAGGTCAGGTAGCAGTCAGACTAGAAAAGACATCTTTTGTTAATGTTTAAGGAGGAAGGTAGGGGATTCAACTCAGTTAACTTTACCAGCTCCAAGGTTACATGTCTCATGTAAACATGTTGCTTTAGGCTTTGTCTGTGGTCAGTGAAGAAATATGGGCAGATTGAAAGCACTGCTCATCCCACCTGTCTGCCAACAGATGCTTTAAGGGTCTTTTTTCTTCCACTGACATGAGAGGGAGCCTTGGTCACTGGTCAGTGGTAGACACTTTGTTTTTTACATTTAATTTAGCTGCATGATTCTTGTCCATAACAACTGACTTGAGTAAAGGCCAGAGACTTCAGTCATCTGTACAGCAGCCTAACAAAATGTCCTTGTGATTTTGAGCTAGACATTTGAGCAGGTATTTTCAAAATCAGTAGTTCTTGTTAAATGTCTGGCTCATGTCCATCTTCCATCTCCTCCGCCAGGAATTATTACTTTCCAGGCTTTTAGATGTATGTAAAATTAATGAATAAAATACAAAATAAAATAGTGCAGTAGGATTGTTGTTTATTCAGCTTCAAGTGGAACCAAAGTGTTTCTGGAGGAAAAAAAAAGCCCAAGTAAGATTATTTATAACACGAATACGCGGCAGTTCCTTGAGACTAATATTTCATGGTGGGTAGGGAACTCTTACAGCTGTGTAATTTCCAATAAGTCACTTTCTTAGTCTTGTGCCCTACCTTTCTGGCATACCAATTGACATCAGGAGAGCTTATGAGGCTTTCAGGTTAGAGTTAACAATAAAACAAGTAATTTTCTCTCAGATGTGTTTAGTATACTGATGTTATTACTCCCACATCTGCTAGCCTCTGGACATTTTCTTTCCTAAGACCATCATCAAAACTAACTCAGGATATGACTGTGTTATGAGAAATATAATATCAGTAGCAAAACAAAACAACAAAAAAACCCCACATTAAAATCTGACAGCCACATCGTATCAGTATTAAATCATGTGAAGAATACACACCAACCCCTGTTTCAGCCTTATTCATAGTGCCAGCTCTTTTCCTTCACATTCGAGAATTTTCCGCTACTAGGCTACAGCAATTAAAGTTTAATTACAGTGTGAAATTCTCACTGTTAGGGAGTCTGGATGTCTGGTTCTTCCTCCCTAGGTAACCTTTTATTGAGGTTAGGGAAACCATCACAGTTTCCAGTGACTGCAAAAGTGAACTTCTATGGTCAAAATAATTCCTGCACAGGCTGCTTGAAAGGTTCCCCAGCAGTTCTGATGACATGATTTGTTACCCTTCTGGTCGCCCTTTGCCACTCATGCTTTTTTCCACTGCCACACTCATGCACTCCCAGATAAATGGTCTGTTCCTGTTTATCAGCTGTAATGTTGCTGATTTTACATCCTTATTCAGGATTTATAATAAGGTTGTCCTAGTAATTTCTGCCTTGGTCTGTAATGCTGGTACCCCTGTTTGTTCTGTTTCTTGGATTGCTCTCGTTAGTGTAGCCTCAAGTCAAGGTAAGCCATCTGCAATTTGCTATGCCTGGTAATTTCTCACATTGCTATCTTTCTGTAGTTCATGTTTGATGATTTGCACACATAATCATAAGCCAGCTTGGTGAAAGCCGCTGCTGGTGGAAGCACCTTCTTCATCTGCTTAACCTGAATGACCAGAGAAAGCCCCCATGGCCAGCGACAGCCTGCATGGCCATAGACCTTGAGGGGAACAACCCACTTCACCTTTGGTTTTTCTGCCTGTCCTTCCCTCTTAATACTGCCACAAAATACATGCACATGGTCCAGCCTGTTCCTATTCTGGCCTGTTGCTCTGTATTTGTGGTCCTTTCCTTGGCTGCCTTAGATGGTGGAATGCTCATTAACCCTTCTCTCCTGGACCTGCTTTCTGGTGACTTCCTCCTTTCGCTTGCCTCTGAGCCTTGTGGAGAAGCTGCCCAGAAGGGGTCAGTTCTTTTGTGCCAGCTGTCTTCCTGGAGATCATTCATCTTCCATTTATCCAGATTACCTCTGTGACAGTGAAAACTGATTGAGTGAGAATGGAAATGGCTGCATTAAAAGGATCTGAGACCTATGCCATATTTTTATGGGGAAGTTGCTCTTCCACCAGCCAGAAAACAAGCAGAAGAGTTCAGAGGTTGTGTACTCCACCCACCCAGCTGTAGTGGGTTGACTCTGGTTGAGTGCCAGACACCCACCAAAGTGTCTCTATCACTCCTCTCTGCAGCTGGTCAAGGGGGAGAAAATACAACAAAAGTTTGGGATAAAGACAGAAAGATCACCTACGAAATAACATCACAGGCAAAAAGGTTCTAATTAGAGATATGAATTGAATTTATTACTAACAAAATCAAAGCAGAATAACAAGAAGTAAAATAAGACCTTAAAAACACCTTTCCCCCACCCTCCCTCCTTCACAAGCTCTACCTCCTCCACCTCAGTGACACAGATACAGAGAAGGGGGATTATGGCCAGTTCATTAGGCATTGTTTCTGCTGCTGCTCAGGGAGAGAAGTCCTTCCCCTGCTCCAGTCTGGGGTTTCTCCCTCCCTGGTGTTCCTCCTTCCCCTGCTCCAGCCTGGGGTTCCTCAGGAGACAGTCCGCTGTGAACTTCTCCATCCTATGGACATTTCTCTGCAGCATGGATCACTCTTTCATGGGATGTAGTCCTTCAAGGACAGGCTGCTACAGCGTGGGTCCCCCACAGAGTCACAAGTCCTGTGAGGACACTGCTCAATTGTGCATTCCTCCCTCCATAGGTTTGCAGATTCCTGCCAGGACCTTTCTCAAATATGAGCCTCCCACAGGTTCACAGCTTCCTCTCAGGCACCCACCTGCTCTGGTGTGGGCNGATGTAGTCCTTCAAGGACAGGCTGCTCCAGCGTGGGTCCCCCACAGAGTCACAAGTCCTGTGAGGACACTGCTCAATTGTGCATTCCTCCTTCCATAGGTTTGCAGATCCCTGCCAGGACCTTTCTCAAATATGAGCCTCCCACAGGTTCACAGCTCCCTCTCAGGCACCCACCTGCTCTGGTGTGGGCTGCTCCAGAGGCTGCAGGTGGATCTCTGCATCCCCCTGGATGCCCATGGGCTGCAGGCGCACAGCTGCCTCACCATGGTCTGAGCACCACGGGCTGCAGGGGAATCTCAGCTCAGGTGCCCAGAGCACCTCCTCCCCCTTCTTCTGCACTGACCTTGGTGTGCACAGGGCTGTTCCTCTCACATATTCTCACCCTGTGATTCTTTGGCAGTAATTACAACTGTGAAAAACCCTTTTTAAAATTCTTCCTAAATATGTTATCCCAGAGGTATTACCACCATTTCTGGATGGTGCAGCCTTGGCCAGCAGTGGGTCCATCCTGGCGCTTGCTGACACTGGCTCTGCCAAACATGGGGAAACTTCTGGCAGCTCCTCACAGAAGCCACCCCTGTAGCCCCCTACTACTAAAACCTGGCTGTGCAAATATCAGCTTAATTCAAGATAACATTTTGAAGGCAACCTGCCAGCAACAAGTTTGCCTATAGAAGTTTCCTTTTAATACAAAGATTAAATAAATACTTCGGTGTCACAATGGAACTGTATCTTGTAGGTTTTCACAGTTATTTGCTAGGGAATAGCAAAAAGAAGTTGAAAAGTGCCATGTCTAGTCCCTTAAGTAGTTGCTGCTACTATTACAACTCATCTGTATCGAGTATCTTCCTCTTTGGGCTTACAAATCTGCTAGCAGGGTGTTAGAGGCTATTAATTCCTGAGGCAAAAGAAGGGAAACTCAATCAGAGGGCAAAATTCTGGACTAAGTAAAATGAGCGTATCTCCTTTCATCGTCCATCTACTATCAGTTTACATTTCCCTGCCATCGGACCATCATGTCACATTGCAGTCTGAGAGAGCACCTGCAAACCAACCAAGTAAAAATATAATGAGGAGGATTATTATTAAGTTTCTCTGTCTACAAAAACAAGGATCTCCATCCACATACAGGTGGCTTTTGATACATCATAAGATATATTACCATGCTATGTAATGAGAACTGTGAAGTGGTTTCTCTGCTGGAAAAAAAGAGAATTTGCACCATGAGCCACCTGATTTGTTTTTTTATTGACACTTTAGTGGGACAGCAGGTAATATTTAAGATAAAGGGATAAACCTTTGAGTTCAGGTTTGAACTGAATCCAGTTTTTAAATTACTGTAGGGGTTTCTTTATTTTTGGCACAGTCCACCTCTCCTGGAAATGGCAATCCGCAGCAAGCCAATTGTACTGCCACAATAACAGTGCTCTGCAAACAAGATATCTGTTTGGGTACAATATGAAGGGTGAGCAGAGATTGTCCTTTAAGCTGTCCTTGTAGGTAAAAACAGGCCCCATCAAATTCAGCTTAAACCAGGACTTCATCAAAGAGAGAGATTTAACGAATCATTTGGCAAATATATTTAGAAGACATAAAATACAACTTTCAGATCACTCATTATGTGTTATTTGTTTAAATGTACCCTGACTCAATTACAATTCTGTTTCTGTAAAATATTTTGCTTTCCATACAAATCACTGAAAAGAATTTTCAAAATATCAGTATGTGATAAGCACTTAGTATTCGTAGGCTCTTCTGAAAAGCCCATCTGCTATGCAAATTAATATCTAAGAGTAATTTCTGAATGGGGATTCGTAAAGGCACGGTTCAGAAAAACAATTAGCATATGTTTACCTTTCAGTGATTTCTGTAAAATACAGACTTTTATTTGAATACTTGATACAATGAGGAGTGATTTCCCAAGCTGAGGTTGTACTCATTACAACTAGTAATATCAATATATTGTTTGTTTGTTAACAGATTTGAATTTTATTTGCTCATTCCTCCACCAGATTCAATATTTGGTGGTGGAAAATGCATTAATTCATTTAATTATTCATGGAGCATATTGCACATGGTTGTGTTACCCCCACCCCATGGGAGGAGGCGACTCTTTTTCTCAGTTGCTTTCAGGAGCATGTTTTCCCAGCTGAGTCTTTTCTGTCCTGTCCCCTAGTGCACCTGGTGGACATCTGGAATGTGATAGAAGCCTTGCGGGAGAACGCCCTGAACAACCTGGACCCCAGCATCGAACTGAACGTGGCTCGCCTGGAGGCCGTGATTTCAACCATCTTCTACCAGCTCAACAAGCGGATGCCGACGACCCATCAGATCAACGTTGAGCAGTCCATCAGCTTGCTGCTCAACTTCCTGCTGGCAGCCTTTGATCCGTGAGTCTGCCTCTCTTCCCCCCTCTCTCAGCTGCTGGAAGGATTTTTACTTCCTCCAGAAATATCTCTGGAAAACAAGTGAATAAGCTCAGTTCTGTCCCAAATAATGAGCATGTGAATAGTGCTAACTAGAGAGATAACCTAAATTAAGGGCCTCTGCTTTCCTTTCTTTCGAGCCAAATTCAGCCCAACTGTGTTTTCATCCAGCTACTCAGACTCGTTCCAGTTTATATCAAAGAATTATCTACAAAAACAAATTCACATGCGCTTCTAATTTGGCTTGTTGTTTATTGACACACCAGCGGCTGACACCACTGCAATGCCTCTGCGGTAGTGCCATGGGTTAATAGCTCATTATTTTGAAAGAGCTTATTTCCCTGCAAGTTATTGCAGCTGTAAGCAATTTTTTTTTTCTGGCTCATGCCAGTGCAGCATGATTTTGAGACCATGACAGAAATAGGATTAAAGACCTGGGGGTGATGAAATTCATGTTGTTTATTACTGCATGGGACTCGTATTACAAAAAGAACAAGTTTGAGATAGAGAAAACCACTTACATTAATGAGTATTCTGTGTAGAGCTATTACAGTTTCTGGATATGTAGTTAGCAATCTGTACTGCAATATTTGCAGTCCTCAAAACTGAGTTATTGCAGAACAGTGGTTAAGTCTGACAGATGCAGATGTTGTCACTTTATGGCTTGTTTGAAAATTCACCAGCAGAAAACACCGGCCATTAACCATTAAAATAAGGATGCTTCCCTTGTCTCTTCCCAGTCCTGCCTTTTGCTGCCCTGGTACTGGGTGTCACTGAGTACCTCTCTGTGCCAGACCAGCCAGTGGCTCAGTCGCCATGGCAACGGGGAGAAAAAAGTAGGTGTTCCACATGAGAAGGCTGCACTCAACCTCTCCTCCTGCCCCTCTGAGAGGAAGAAAAGCCAATCCATTGTGAAATCATAGCCTTCAGGAATATTTTCCTCCCCTGAAGGGCAATAAAAGAAGAAACGGGCGTTTTAATTCGTACCATTGTGGCTGTGACAAGCACGCTAAAGGATGCTGGAAATGACCAGATGCTTTTATTGCTGCATGCTACAAGTAAACTGCTTCCTTGCTGGTAAACACAGGGAAAGACCCTGGGCTATGGAAGCGAGACCTGTGATAATGTGCATATTTTGTAGCTTACTGTAAAGGGGTAAAAGATCTCAACTACACAAAACAGCTACTTGCAGCAAAATGGAGTAGAGGAATTTAGTCCCTGGAGGGAATCAGAGAATGTTTTTAAGGGGGTAAGGTTTTGCTTTCCCTGGAAACACCCCATGAGCTGTGGTTCACAATCTGTTTCTGGGCTCCCATCAGGCCCCCCCCAGGGTAAGGAAGCTGTGACTCTCACTCCATTTGTCAAGCAGCAGCTCAGTCTGTTGTGCTGCCTCTGAGTGTAGTGCATGGGATGCACTTCCCAGAAGGGCAGAGACACCCAAGGAATCCCTAGGAAGAGGCTCCCAGCTCTGAGGTCAGAGATAGGCACTAGCTGCCTATCACCCCATATTAAATACACCAAACATGTGAGATGAGGTTCAGGTGCAGTCTGAGATATCTAAGTTCAGGTTTCGTGGAGATTAGGTCTCTCTGTACTGTAATGGAAGTCTAGACACCTGTCACAATAAAGACATACCAGTTAAGCATCTGATTCTCAAAATGTGCCTTACACTTTAGTATGACTCATATTGAAGTTTGTGTTGGATATTGGTTTAACAACCACTGGTGGTTCAGGTTTCCTTCTTTCTGGGAAACAGAGGGAGGGAGGTGGCTGTACATGCTACGGGGACAGCGTGAGAGCTGCTGGGGTCAAACCAGAGCTGCTGTCTCTGCTTCCTGTGTTGCTCCTTTGTTTCCCCTCCAGTGCAGCAGAAATGTCATTCTCTGCTGAAAGTTAGAAGCTGGTGGAAGGAGGAGCAAGATCTTCTCTTGTGGTCTCATGCTCAGTGAGGAGCAGTGCTTTGCATGCCATCCAGAGGCACTCAGCAGGCCAGAGATGTGGGCCCATGGGAATCTCCTCATGAGGTTTAGCAAGACCAAGTGCAAGGTGCTGCAGTTCCAGAGAAGGTGGTGCAGATTTTCATGTCCCATTTGGAATCCAGAGAAAGTGGAGAAATGGAGTCTGCTACCTAACATATATGAAAGGACCACGAGGGACAGGTTATTTCATGTTTCAAAATCTAAAAAGCCTGCCACTGACTCATTGATTTAGTGCTAGTTAAATATATAGCTAGAAATATGTTTTTCTCTTTGTGTACTGTGCTGGCTGAAGATCCTCCAAACTTTAAACAAAACCTCTTCCTTCTTTTATAGCCTGCTGAAAACCTGGCAGGTTTCTCTGCCCTCTGGCAAGGAGAGTTTCCTTAGGCCTGTGATATAGATGTCTTCTCAGGAGCTAAAGCTTGGCCAGCAAAACACAAAAGGAACTACTGTGTACTGCCATGGCATGTGGGCCAACTTGGCCACTACTGGTGCTGAGCTTACATCCCAGTTTTTTTATGGGTTTTTTATGGCCTTGGGGATTCATTAGGCACACAGATAATTATATTTCTCTGCTGCTCAACCCTGAAAGGAGAAAAAGTGGGGAAAAATTATAGTGTGTAGTATTTCATGTGAGACTGCATGTGGTGTTCCTTCATGCTGCTCAAAGTAAACTAAAGTACAACCCTATAAAACTCCAAGCTAACAAATTCAAAATTCATAAACAGAAATACTTCTCCAATTAATTTATCATTGGTCTGTAGAAGTTAGCATTATGTGGCAGATGACCCTGACAGACCAAAACCAATGAGCAGAATGAGGTGGTCAGACTTTAAAAAAAATCTGGACAGAAACATGCCTGATTTTTAACCACACATTAAAATTGGGTGATGTTTTTTTGTTTTGTTTTGTTTTGTTTTTTGCTTCAAGGCCTAAGGTGATTAACTGGCTATATGAAATAATAGCACACTTCCTTCACTGCCACACCAAGTACTACATAAAAGTTGACAAGTACAAACCTCTCTGAAAAATTCCTCCCAAGGCTGGTGTCAAAGCCTAGGCAGCAAGGTGGAATGTCAGCTTCATTCAGTCGAATTGTTCTCCAAAAAGCTCCTTTTAAACAGAGTGTGAAATATTCTGTGCTAGATCATCTCCAGCTATTCCTGCTGTGAAGTTTAACTGATAAGAAAATAGCTGAATTTTCTCTGTTCCTTGACATACACTATATTTATATCCTGTAAATGGAGCTGTGGGCCCTGGAGTATGAAACAGACCCTGCTTGGCTGTGGGGGGACTTAACTTCTGCAGAGAAAAGAGAAAGTATGCTTTTGTCATGCCTTTGTTTAACCAAATGGACATTTGAATTGTACTAATTTCAGTACATAAAGATGATCAATATCTACATTGGAAATACAACTTCTTGCTCATTCATCTATTCAGAGCAGTGAAGTGTTTAATTCCCTCTCTTCTCCACCTTTGTTACTCATTGAAAGCCATAGAGGCATTTATAAAGGAAGTCCAGCAAAAAAAATGCTTTTCAGAGATTTGGACACTATGCATTTTGCTCTCCTACATGAAAGAATCTTGCTAAATGTCAATAAAATTTCATCTCTAAAACCTTGTGAAAATGGGAATTTGTAATTACAGCCTGTGACATTTCAGAATTGACTGCCTTGATTATAGTGGGTAACCAGTTATAATAGTAACCAATAACTGAAAAACTTCAGTTACTTTTGCAAAAGCTATTTTTAAGTATCAGGGAGCACCACTTAAGCCTCATTAGTGAGAAAAATGATATTTTCTCAATGTCCTTTCCATGGGACACATTTGCTGTTTCTAAAGATGTCATGCTATTTCTTGATAATTTTCCCTACCACGTGCCTGTCTCAGTATGGGTGTTGCTAGAGATCCTGACAAGTGACAATGTCATTTATTTGGTACTACTCTCCTTGGTGACCCAACAGGCATAATCAAGCTCTGGAGCTGGACTCAGTCCTCTATGATCTGTGGATTTTGTCAGGCAGTCTGTGGGGTTTCCTTGCTCTGGGGACAGGCTGTCTCTCTCTGCAGCTATGTAGTAGGAGAGGAAACGTTCTGCTCTGCTCTGGTGTCTAAAAGCATGTATAATTTTTTGCCCTTTTTTTCCCCAAGCAGTGGGAGATGACCTTTAACCCTGGCCACCATTTCCTTTCCTAAGTACTCCATTCTATATTGTTGCTAAGTGCACATCAGCTTCAAGGTTTGCTTTTGACACCATTTATGCTTCTTGCTGAGGAGTAACCTCAGTAAGAGAGGTACAATACAAAATCAAAATGCTTGCTGTTCTATCCTATTTCCACTAGTAAAATGTATTTCTCTTTTCATTAGCCAGCCCACAGCTGCTTTCAGAGAGCACCGCCTTCTACAGAGATCTTCCTGCTGCTGTGAGCCACTGCTTCAGCATCTGCTCTTGCACAGCAAACACTGTGAAGCCCCAGTGCTGCCAAGCAAGGGCATCTGTAGAGCTTAGACATAGCTTAGGGCACTTCTGGATCCAGATGATATTGGTGATCCTTAGGCCCCATTACCCTGTCTGTTCATCAGTCATATGTATTTAAATATGCATGTGTGTATATGCACACACACACACACAGACATATATATATATTTGGAGGGCAGATAAGGTTTATACTGGCTCTTGTGATGCTTTTGGGAATGCAAATGACTGATACAAAGTACAGTGTCAAAACTAATCAACTCAAATGGAGAGATTGAAGAGATAAATGATCTTTTCTTTTTCTGTTCCTCTCCTCCATAACCATTTGACTATGGGAAAAGCCAATGGCTCTAGGGTGGAAAGCTGAAGCCAAGTTGATATGTGTCTGGCGTGCAAAAATATAATCCTATTAGTAAATGTAACTAAACCTCCTGGGAAAAATACTCTAAATCTGAAGGACTTCCACATTGGCTTTTTTTTTTTTTTTTAATATAACAGCTCTTTTAAAGGCAGATGGAAACCTCATGATGAAACAGTGCAGAAAAAATCCTAAGGGTCTAAAGGGCATCATGCACAGAAGGAATACAAAAGGACCACATCCTCAGCCATAACAGTGCTAAGTCTGGTTTACACAAATCAGAATCCAATCAACAAAGGATGGAAATACAGAAGTCTGGAAATTCCTATGCTGTGATTTCAGTCTTATGAAGCCAGTCAAAGGGAACTCATGTAATGAAAAAGTGTGCGCTAAAGTCAGCATTAAAGAACACAGTAAATATTTCTTTCTTAAGTACTGAAATAGTGAATTTATTACTTTTTTCCTGTATTTCTAGTTGATTTTCTGGCAAAAAGCAGAATTTTAAATGAGTGGAAAAAAATAATTAGAATTTGTATTTAGAATTATGGGTTACACTGACATAGAATTAAATCTAATTTCAATGAACTTTAAAGATTATTAGGTAGTCAAAGCTTAGCTAGGGAACTGACTAATTTTCTAAAGTCTGAGTGACTTAATGAACGTAGCAGTGAAGCATTGTAGCATGCATCAATGTACAGCTATGAGTGTACCATTCATGTCTGTCTTACATGTGTATGTTACTGCATTAGTCTGGTTTGGGATTAGCAGAAAAAGAGGCGCAGTCACAGGCTCCGTGTCTTTCCAGAATCAGTTCATCTTTTAGTTCTGATCAGCCACAATTTTCTTCCTTAAAATTATGAGTGACAATGAACAGAGTAATTTTAGAAATATTGATGAAGAGCTAAATTTCTATATACTAGTATTGCCAGTACAGTTAGACCATCTTAGATAGGACATAATTGCATACATTAAAGAGGAAATCCCTTATAAACATTGTGTTCCCTGGCAGAGTAGGTCGAAGATCACAGAAACTCCATTTCCAAAACCTACACAAACCTTCATTATCCAGCCCTGTCATTAATCCTGTCGGAATTTGGAAGGAAACGTGGCTGCCATTTTGCTCATCTCACAAATATTGGTTGTCTCTTTTTTAAAGCATGATGACATGTCCTCACTGGTGTCATTAATTAATATCATTAATTCATGTGGGAAGCTGTGAAGTAATGCTGAGGAGTTTGGATGATGGATAGAAGTTGCTCCAGTGCATCTCTGGACTCCCTACTGCCTTACAGTAAGATTCAGAAAATTCCAAGAAAAACCACATTTCACCATTTAGATGTCAAGAAATTAACATTAAGAAGCAGATGAACTTAGGAGAGCGTGTTCATTCTCGTGTTTGGAAAGGAGCTGAACACTAAACAAGGGGCTGATAGGTGTTTTAGGGGCGAAGTGGGCCATGCAGTGTGTGAAGTCATGTTTTACTCATGCAGCTCAAATAAACCAGGGTTTCCGTGGTGGCAGGTGATCACTGGGGACCATCGTGGCTGTAAAAGGAGAATGAGGATAGCAAGAGGAAAAATAAAGTTAAGCCATTGCATGCTTCAAGACAGTTGGGGGAAGAGTTGGCAATGTGCCTTTTTGCCCCAAGTTAAACTCTTTAGTGAATTTGGGGTTTAGTAGTATTTATGCATTGTAAATTGAAAGTAGAGAGCCAGGTACAGCCTCATCTTGAACAAACCAGGGACAAAACTCTTCTCCATATCACGACATACATCCTTTTCTTATTCTGGATGCAGGCATAATTCCCCATTTTTCAGCAAAATCCTTTTCAGGGTTCCTGGGGGTCAGGTGTGTCATTTAAAAGGCAGTTGTCAGGACCTATTGACAGGTGCATATGAAGTCTGTGCAATGATGTGAGACCTGTGTGCTTTTTTACTTTTGTTCCCAGTGCTGATTTTTCACTTAATTGCAGTCTTCTAGGTCCAAAAAATTCCCTAAGAACTAGGATAGGGAAACCACGAGTGTGATAGATGTCTGCCAGTGCTACTGTATCACAAATAGCAGTAATAATATACACTGTAGTGTATAATGAGATCAACAGTTTAATACTGAGCTTCAAATACATAATAAATTTGCTCTGAGATCTTTACAGAGCAGTGTACTGATATGTGTTCTCACAAAACAAACTTTCTTTTTAAAGGACTTACTCCTCTGTATGTCAATCCACAGATATTGTGCATTACAGTAAGCGATGTCAGAAATATGCATTTTAATTAAACAGACTCTCATAAAATGCACATATAAATTATGGCTACTTTCTACTTTTGAACAGGGAAGGACATGGTAAAATTTCAGTTTTTGCTGTCAAAATGGCCTTGGCAACTCTTTGTGGAGGAAAAATCATGGACAAATTAAGATGTAAGTGATATTTTTTACCTGTTAAAAATTGTTATTGTTGGAGAAATAACAGTACAAGTAGAAAAGAGGGAGTTAGGATAAGCTACAGTTTCTTGGCTAGGTTTGGGAACTGCCCTATGTATATCTCCAAGTAAATCCCACTAAATGGGATTGGTTTGGTTTGTCTTGGGGTTTTGGGGTTTGGTTAAACTTCACACTTACGTTTTTAAAGACAAATTGCATGCATTAAGATTCTTATTGGTGGATTTTGTTTTTTCCATTTGGGTTGTTGAATTCAGAATACAAATAAGTGCCTCAACATAATGAAGCATCATTTAACAATTTCTTCTGATTATTTTAAATAACGTCTATGTCTTTTCACACATAGAAGAGCAATATATTTATGTGCTGTTTATTTTTTCTTTCATAAGGCATTCTTACACTGTGTACTTTGGTGAACAGATTCTCATTTCATAGGATTTATTCCCTGTTCCCCAATAGCAAAGGCATTGTTTACTTGAAGCTGCAATGGAAGACTTTCTGTTTAGTGATACAATGTCTGTAGCTCAGATCAGAATACTATTTTCCAGACTTTTTGACCAAAAAAACCTTCAGTTCCACCTCAGCCTTCTACCTCAGACCAAGAAAATTGAGTTTACAAATTACTGTTGATTAAAGTAGACAAGTAGAAATCCCAGGTGCTGATTTAGTCTTCCAGATTTGGTGCCATTTTTTAATACATTATTTCTATGTAGAAACTCAAATACAAAATGAACTTAAGTTATAAATTATAATTTGAGCACCATTTTTTCCCTAAACTGCTTTAAGAATAGCAACTGAGTCCATCCAGTGGAAGGCTGAAGTACAATGATGATTTTTTGGGTCAGCAGTCCTGGAATCCTGTTGTCAGAATTTCCCTTCCAGGTTCCTGGAAATGAAGCAGCTGACATGACATCCTGAAAAACAATAAATGTTCCTTAGTCAGAGATCTCCTGCTAAGCAGAGGATAATTTTAAACAAGCAGGGAAGTAAGGGCTGACAAACTGACATCACTGCAATAATAAAAGTGTGATATCCTTATACATAAAAAAGGGAGAAGAGTGAAAAGTAATGCACTGGCAAGACCTTCATTGCTCTGTGTGTCCAAGACAATAATAACTGACTTAATGAACCCATTGTCAAGATTTTGATTTGACATGGTAAGGTGGCAGTAGGCAAAAAGCTGATGTAGCGTATCTTGTCAAATCCGAGCCTTCTTGTCTGATTAAATTACTGCCTCATGCCATGCATCAGATTTTGCTTTAAACTGACCACACACAAAGAAAAATAAATCAGGAATATTTTAGTATTAAAATCAGCTACTTCTTAATTTGCAAATAATTCTTCTTGTTTTTATTGAAAGTGGTCAGAATTAAAGATGTGGTAATAGTGGAGGTATCCATAAGCCAAATACTTCTCCTTCAAATCAGATGATACTGAGCTCAGACCAACTGTGTAGCTCACACTGAAGCTGCTGTGTTCTTTCCTTGTCTTTCCCCTCTTCAGATATTTTCTCCATGATTTCTGACTCCAGTGGGGTGATGGTTTACGGCAGGTACGACATGTTTCTGCGCGAGGTTCTCAAGCTGCCCACCGCTGTCTTTGAGGGGCCTTCCTTTGGTTACACCGAGCAGTCGGCAAAATCCTGTTTCTCACAACAGGTAAATGGAGAGACACAGGATCCCAGTCATCCCTCTGAGCAGGCCAGGATTCTTGTCTTGCACATAGGTGCCTATTTGCCCAGGAAACACAGGGCTGGATGAGGGGAAGCTCCACTCTGCTCAGTTCTGGTGTGTAGCCTTCAACAAGAAGCTGGTCTCCATAGGTTCCCCAAATAACTGTGAAGAGAGAGGCTTAGTCAAAAAATCATTCAGAGCAGGATCTTGATTTATACATTCCTAAATTAGGGAACTTCTTAATTTAAACACCAGTTACATATATGCCTTTAGGTATTACATGTATTTATACCCCAAGACGTGCAGTCCTCTACTCCACTTAGTTGGTGTTGGTATAAACACACAGAAGACTAACTTCTGCATACAAAGCTGAAGTTCCACCAAAAAAAAAAATCAAACTTCTTGTTTTCACTGTCATAGACACACAGGTTTAGGAGTGAGAAGAAAATCACCTTAAAACATTTTTGGAAATAGGAATCAGTATGTATTAGAAAATCCCCAGTGAGATAGGGTCAGAAAAGCAATGAAGTTAGGTACACTGAGTACAGCACATTGGCTTCAACTAATACATAGCACTTCAGAAGATTTCATAATTGTGGCTGGTTGTCCATTTCTCCAGTGGAGAAAGAGAGAATTCCTCTGGCTCCTGCCACACTATATAATTCCATAAATATGTAGTAAGGGAATATGCTGAAACTGGGACAATGTTAGAAATAAAGTTGTATTTTCCTTTTCTTTATCCTTTCATTTGCTAACTGAATACTGTTGAACAAGTAAGTTCAGTGGAGCAGGAATAGTGTCATTTTCATGCAAAATAAAGTCTCATTTTTTGTACTCTCTCAGTTTCATCACTAATCAATAGGCACTCCAGTCAACCGAAAGGAGATGTTGAAATTCATTTATTGAGTCATCTCCCAATTCATTTTAAATGGTAATGTTTGCATATGTGAAACTAGTCTTGTTTCACAGAGGGAGACTTAAAACAACACTTCATCTTATGCTGAAGAATTTACATGGTGAAGTGACTTCTGGTAGTTTTGTGTTAAAATAATGAAAGAGGGCTCTTGCATGGCAACAGGGCATTCAAAGCTTTGCATATAGGACATGCCGTTATTATAGACTAAAAAAGGAATTTCTTTTCCTGAAAAAATGTAGTTCAGGCCTCGTTTTTTATCTCAGTAGTCACAGAAATGGCACTTGCTTTGAGATTGCATCCAGATGAGTGGACCAGATGCATTAAGGTACCTTTAGAAACAACGTCTTCAAGCAGGCATTAGATAGTTTTGATTACAAGCTCCACTTAGAGCTAACAAGAGTTAAGTCTCTGACTGATGTAGGTACGCAGCTGCTGTTTTGCATCCGGAGTCAACCAAGTACTCTTGTAAATCTAGTCTGATATTTCACTTAAATTGACTTTGTGAAGTTGTCATTACATCATCACTGGGGATGAACCAGAGTTTTGAGATGAAATTCAGATCTTTATGACACCATGGTAAATGGTATTTACAGTCTTAGTCAAGCATAAGTTAATTTTTCTCTCTTTTATATTGCATGTAGCATTGGCAGAAGTTGATAGCTTGGAATAAGTTTTGCACTCTCACTTTTTCTTAAAATAGGTCACTTTTGCTTACCAGAAGCTGTTCAACCCCCTGATATATAGAGATTCTTCGGTTTCAGGAAAATAAGAATTTCTGGGGATTATCTGTTTATGGTGTCAAATCCATTCAGTTTACATCTGAAAGGATTTTTCCTTTTGCAGAAATGTTTTATTATTCCCAATTCTACTGCTTTACTTGATCCAACCATGTATTTTCCTCTGCCTGTGAACCACTGCTAGATTGAATGGCTGTTCAAAGCAGAAACAACAGTGTTGCCTCATCAGCAAATTTGTGGGACATAAATTCTGAAGCAAGTGACTTAATGTTTCAGAATACAAATCTGTGGCTCAAAAAGGAGTTTTGTCATTACCACTTTCCCCCATAGGTAGGATTAATGTGATGTTATACTGTTTTTGTATTAAACAGTATTGTTACTATTGTAAAAACCACTTTTAAAAAAATTATCCCAAACTAAAAAGATAGACTCTAACTTCATTTTCTTAGCACTTGTCTAAGTGTTATTCCACAAACCTAGACTCCATCTGTGTGTAGTGTATATTTAGAAAACAGCTTTCAGTTTAAACTTTCCCAGCAGCTGAAAGAAAATTGCAGGAGGCAAATGTATGGAAATTGCTCTGACAATGTCCTTTTAAGGGACACTGCTTTTTTCTGTAATCCATAAAATCAATGATCACCAGAGCAGTTTGGCCATAAAGCTGTAATTGAAACTAAGTTGCCTTATTTGGTGCCAATCAGATTTTGAAGTTACAGCTGCTTTCAAAACCTCACAGCATTGTGGAAGAGGTGTTCTTGTCTCCTCATCTATTTGCTTGTTAGACTGATTGTGTGTATCCCTTCAAGAGCAGAGGGAAGATCTAAGGCTTCTCAGCTCTGCAGTATGAGGCACGGGAGGTCCCTTCTTTTCCTGGGCTTCCTTCCACCTTTTTTTCCCTTGTGCTCTCAAGTTGTGCTGCAGACAACACAGACATTTGCTGACAGCGTTGGTCAGCAAAGCCGTGCCAAGCATCCACAGCAGAAAAAGAAACCCACATTTGCAAAAGAAAGATTCTTTTCTCTGAGCTGATGCTTATAGCATAGGATGCCTGTTTGGGAAGTGATTATCTGCTCCCCATGGCTGGGAAGGTAATTCATGCAACATGCAGGTGGTAGTATTTGACTGGATTTTCACACTGCACTTATTATAGGGAAAGGTAGTATTCCAGTGAGATTTAGAACTCATATTCTGGCTGTTTCTGTTCATTAAAGAATCAAGCCCATTTTCACAGTAGCCTGAGGTATTTTCTCCTAGGAACAAACATCTTTATATCTTTCCAAATATCTTGGAGTATTTGATCCCTGAGACTGTTGCAGTGTGAGATATTTTCCTTCTATCATTCAGTATATAGGAGAAATAATATTTTTATTTACATCTGGTGGTAATTGTGTAAAAATGGAGCACAGATACTCCATCTGGAAATCTCAGCTCTTAAAATAATTCCACAACATGCAGAGATGATACCATGTCACTGCGTAACTGCTGCTTAGCTTCCTCATGGGGTAACCACAGTTCTTTAGCAAGTTAAAGCAGCAGCTTGTGCAATCAGATATGAAAATTTACCCATCCCTTTGGGTATGGGGATACTACTTAAATATGTATGTCTATAAAATATGTCTACATATATTCTCAGCAGGGCTCAATATTTTTGCATCTTAAATTTTATTTAAGGAAAGCTCAGTCGCTGATTGAAAAAACAAATGAACTAAGATTTGTCATTACTTTTTCCAGACACCTAAGAAATTTAAGGCCCTAGATTGCATTTTTAAAATCAGCAGGGTTATCTTAGAGTTTAAATCTCTTTGAAATTTAAAGGAGCATAGATCTCTGAATGCTTAAAGGCGTGAAGAGTTTAAGAACAGTTGCAGTCCCTGAGCATATGCAGTCTTAACATCCCACAATCAGAGTTCACCCATAACTAGTTGCCATTGCTCCTCAGACAAGCAAAGTTTTTTAAATTACGGTAACAAATTGCCTGTGGTGGTGTCTCCTTATTCTATATTTCTTTCAAATTTGTACTCCCTTGCCAGTATTTTCTCTCACTTTCTTTTTTGGAGTACCCTCGGCAGTGATTTTTCATTTGAAAATTGGTCACACGCAGTGATACCTGCATGCACTTGTACGTGTCACACAACACTCAAAACACATAAGAACATGCAGAGTTGAATACCACCTTTAACCACAAAGCATCTTCAGGCAGTGACTGTAGAAGAGAGTCTGGAAGTGAGTGGGAGCTAAGTGTCTCCAACCCAGCCTTGTGAGAATGACTTCTAGTCATCAGTTGTATCATTGCACTGACTGAAAATAGTCTGGAAAAGCTTTATCACTTGTTCATTTTACTAAATCAGGGCTACAGGCAAACAGTGTTTGAAGCTTATTCCCAAGTGTTTCTGTAGAGACGAGATAAAATAATTTTGAGATGTCTAATTACTGATTTTTGGTGCATGTTTGTTTGCTTGTTTGAGCAGAAAAAAGTCACATTAAACACTTTCTTGGATACTCTCATGTCTGATCCCCCGCCACAGTGTCTAGTGTGGTTACCACTTCTGCATCGACTGGCAAATGTTGAGAATGGTAAGTAAAGAGACACTGCCAAAACACAGTTACAAGAATAAACTTCGGTGTGACGGTTTTTACACTCTGTAGATGGTTTTGTAAAAGCTACTGTGCTGGGTTCATTGACTCCATGTGCTATTTTTACAGTGACTGGTAAAATATTTGAAGTCTGTTGGTCATTCAGCCAGGAACATGGCTTAAATTTTGCTGTGCTCAGGAAGTTAATCTGATCATGTTTCCTTCTGTGCTCTGGATAAGCAATAGGATTTCATCCATTCACACACTTATATTGGGTAAACTATCAAGACCACAACTTTTATTAGCTATGACATATGGCAGCAGAGAGGGAACAGCTTGGCAGTTTCCGTTCGTGCAGTATTCCTGGCAGGAGATGTCCAGTGCAATGTAAAACACCAGCCAAAAGGTCCTGAGGAAGGATCTACTCCTAAGTCCACACTGCCAGACCATATCCTCTGAAAAGGAAGTTCCCTGTGGATGGTGTGCCTCTATTTTTGGTGATAAAAGGAAAAGGAGGAAAAGTTGTATGTGGTCCTGTGCCAAACAAATCCCTCTTCCACTGAACGGTGCCAGGGTGGGTAAGGTGATGTTCCCAAGTCCTTTTTGGCTACAGAGCAACCTATCCCACCTTCCTCAGGCTCTTGTCATCCATCCCTGTCCTTCACCAGCTTCACAGTGTTTCCTAGCTTAGAGCAGAAACCCTTCCTGCTGCAAAATTCTGGCAAGGAATTAAATCTCTGACACGTTCAGCACTGATCCAAACTTTCCTGGATTGAACCTTATGACAGAAAGGCAGAGGGTGCCTGGGAGCAAGGGGATGTTCAGTACCCTGTGGTAAATTGGGTACACGCTGCAGCAAGGAAAGAGGAAAAGAAATAGCACTGTATCCTGAAAGGTGCTTCAAAATATCTCCGTTGGTGCTTTAGCATCCTCAGTGACTTGGCTCCTTGTCACTGTCTGCTTCTGAAGAGAACAGGTCCCTGCAAAGGCCAGCTTTCCAAATTTGTATATCCAAAGCTACATGTTCAACTCCATATGTAGGTACCTAAATGACACCACTTGTACAGATGAGACAGCAGTAATTAGGAGACAATAACATGTCTAAGTACATTTGCATCCTTTCAGTAGTCATACAGCTGAGTTTGACTTTTCCTGCAAGGTGCCTCACTTCAGCTGCTTAAAGCACAACAAAACATTCAGCTTCTCCCTATGGTGCAGCTGCAGTGGATTTTCCCACACAGGACCTTAAAGATCATGCAATTCCAACTCCCCAGCAGGGACACCTTCCACTAGACCAGGTTGCTCAAATCCCCATCCAACCTGGCCTTGAACACTTTCAGGGATGGGTCATCCACAACTTCTTCAGGCAATGCAATCCAGTGCCTCACAATCCTCACAGTAAAGATTTTCTTGCTAATACTTAATCTAAACCTGCCTTCTTTCAGTGAACCCATTCCCCCTTGCCCCATTCCCCCATGCCCTTGACAAAAGTCCATCTTCAATTCTCTTGTAGCCCCTTTAGGTGCTGAAAAGCTGCTCTAAGGACTCCCTGGAGCTTTCTCTTCTCCAGGGTGAACAACTTTCTCAGGCTGTCTTCATAGGAGGGCCCTCATCTTTGTGGCCCTCCTCTGTACTCTGTCATGTATTCTGTTAGACACTGAACACTGAGCACACACATTTTTTTGCTGCTGTGAGCAGGAGGTACAGATACCAGCTCAAAAGTGAAGAAGGGTTTGTTGCCCAGTGTAGGAAGTGTTGCCCATGGCTGTATTTTCTTGGGTCTGAGCTGTCAGCAGTATACAGCACTGCAGATTGCTTTAAACAAAAAAGGGAACACCTCTTCAGTTTGGGGTTTGTCCATAAACTTGTTGTGGGTGTTTCTTTGTTTTGGTTTTTGGCTCACCATTTCTTTATCCCACACAGTCTTCCACCCTGTCGAGTGTTCCTACTGCCACAGCGAGAGCATGATGGGGTTTCGCTACCGCTGCCAGCAGTGTCACAATTACCAGCTCTGTCAGGACTGCTTCTGGAGGGGCCATGCCAGCGGTTCCCACAGCAACCAGCACCAAATGAAAGAGTACACGTCATGGGTAAGGGAAGGCTCCTGCCTCACTGCAGACTGCTTTGCCCTCCAGCCACCACAAAAGCCCCCAGCCACAGCTCCGGCTAAGGCGAGCTGGGAGCCAGGCTGGCACTTTGGATTTGTGACCCTGTCTGGGAGGCTCCGGCCTTGGGAGAGCGTGGAGGTGGGAATGGTCTTTTCTGGGTGAGATCTGGGGCTCCTGTGACGGTGTGTGCCGCGGTGAGGGCAGCGCAGGAGGGGCTGGCAGCAGGGCACCAGGCTCATGGCAGCTTCTCCCGTTCCCACAGGACTCACGGTAAAATCCTCATTGGCTTGCTCTGTTTGGCTGCGTGTAAATGAAACGATGAATACTTAATGCTCATTCATCAATATTTTCAGTTGAGTGGCTGCAGCATATGCGTGTGGCATTTGGGATGATCCTGGCACTGTAGATTTGAGCATGGTCACAGGCTTAGATCCACAGTAGTGTTTACTAGAGAGAAAAGCTCACTTCAGCCTTTTGTTGTTAATCAAAATAATGCGGTGTTTTTTCTAAGCTGAAAGGGAAGTATCGACAGCTGCTGGAACCTTAACCTTCCCTGAAGGGCATGAGACCTGGGGACTCAGCTTTCCATGGACTGGGGCAAAGCCCCAGTAGAACTCCTTGGTTACAGAGCATCAAAATCCTTCAGGATTCAAATACAGACATCAGCAGAAAATACCTAAATAATCTCAAGCATTTCAAAAGTATATTGTTAAAAAAAAAAAGGAAAGTTATGCCTACAGCAAAAGCTCCCATTTTTATTGTAGAGTTTATTAACAAAGTTGTGAAGTTTAATACTTTTTAAATGTCCGGTTTTCTCTTGATGGAGCAGGCAAGGGTTAAATTGGATGTGGTTTGCTCTGTATGCCAGTCATACAGCCCTGCACTGTATCCCAGCAGACCTGGGTCTGTAATTGTTTTTGTGGGTCCTAATTGCTGCTTGTTGCATAGACACAAATGGCCAGAGTTTAGTATCTGAATAGGGAAAGTGCCCACTATGTAGCTCAGACTCCATTCCTACAGCAATTTGTGCTATAAAATCAATTTTTTGCTGTAGCCAGGGAGCTGTAATTTTAGGTAGGAAATAATTGGAAAACTTAACATCTCTGCTCAGTGGAAGACAAAAATCTGACCACATGCCTAGTGCTTTCAAATGTTCCTTTGCCATAAACAAATGTTTTACTTCCAGTTTGAAGTTGCTTTTCTGTAGCATTCATTAGGGCTTGTTCAAACCTGGTTAGCATTCTCCATAATGCATCAGTATCGAGCTTCACATGCAGACTGGAAATGTTCATGGGTGCAGTGGAAATCAACTGTTCTCGATTCAGAGTGCAATTGTGTTTATAATGAAAGAGATCTTGAACTTCACATATTTATTTTGAATTTCTCTAATAGAAATGTTTCATTATGGGCTTGGTGACAATCGTAAGTCGATGCAGGATGTGTAGGCACAAATACAAAACCCTTTCTGTCAAATTCCAGAAAGATTTTTCAATTTCAGCCTTTAAAGCTGTGTTTTGGGGAGAGGAGACAGTGTAAGGATCACCAACCCTCTTTTATTGGCAGAGAACTGAACCACAAGTTGAATTCCCTGAGACTCCCTCGTACAGCCTAAAAGACACCCTAGATCTCAGAGATCCCTTAGAAGGGAAGGTGAGCTTACTCCTCAACTGCATAGCCACCAAACAAAACAGAAAGCAGAAAATACAGATTTTTTTTTTTTTTGACACACTGATGAAAATTAGCTTCTTTCACAGACTCTCCCCGTCTTTTGGAGACAGTGACAGTAGGTCAGTCTCTTTTGAAGTGCTGTTGTCACAGTGGGGCAATTCCTGGCAAGCCCCTGTCTCAAATTTCTATTCTTCAGTGGTCAGTGGCCACAGGAGGTGAAAGAGAAGCTTTGCAATAGCAGCTAAACAGCACAGGGTACTGGAGGTGAGGAGGGGAATACTAGTGAGAAGGAAGAACAAAGTAGCCTAGTGCCTGGCCCACATCTAGGAGGGAAATGGTGTATCTATAGGGACAAGTATACTCAGATCTGTTCTCCTTGCACTCCTAAGCTGGTGAGGTACAAGCCAGCGCCAGTCCAGGCGGCACAAACTGTGGTGTTCTTCATTCAACACTGCCTGAATGCAGCATTGCAAAAAAGCCATGGCAATGTCCCTATAGATACAGCCCCGGCCTGCTCTAAAGACTGCTGAAGATAACAGTAATCCTTCCCCAGAGGGAGCACTCTGCCTTACCAGGCTCCCGGCGTGGGAGGGGGGCAAGGGGGATGTTCTTCCATCGGTATGTGAGCTGTTAGAGCTTCCTGTTGTTTTGTGCTTCCTATAGCAGAAACAGTATGCACCTTACTTGTCCAGATTACCTCTACCTTCCTTGTTCCTCCCAGAAATCACCTGCTAAGAAGCTAACTAATGCACTTAGCAAGTCTTTAAGCTGTGCTTCCAGCCGTGAACCTTTGCACCCAATGTTCCCTGACCAGCCTGAAAAACCTCTAAACCTGGCTCATATTGTGTAAGTATCTGTGTGCTGTAGACTAAGTAAGCTTTGTTGTAGGAGTTGCTTGCACCAAGTGTAGATACTACAGCTCTGAACAAAGCAGGAGGCAGATGTGGCATGTCCAGCTCAATGCATCACAAGTGCAGATTTGCTGGTAGGGATATTTAGTGTAAAAGTATTCTTCTGGTGTGAGTTCACTTGAAAAATCAGTGAGATATATATGTACAATCAAATACTGGAACACAGCATTGGAATGTCCCCATTCTCCTCAAGAGATGTCCATGCAATTTCATGGAGTTTCAGCACTTTGGGATGTATTGATACTGAGAACATCAGTTCTGTCATCTAGATACTCTTAACTTCAGTGTATCATAGGTATGTCTTGACACAAGGCACCAGAGAAACGTGGAATCAGACCAGTTTTGAAAAAAAAGGTGTCAAGAGTTCTCATTGACTTCAGTGGAGCTGTGGCTTCACCCAGCCTTGAAGAATTGTGTTAGTCTGTGTGCCTTCAACTGCCAAGTCACTTGGAGAGTCTATTATCCGTATGTTTTGATATGTTGAGAAAGCAAGATTATTTTTTGGTGCAGTTGTATGTCACTGCTTTTTTTTTTCTGCAGGAGTCAATGAATGCAAAGCAGAATGAGAATGTATTTGTGCAGGGTGGGGAAAGTACTCCTTTGGATCGGTTTATTTTCCAAAGCATATCTACTACCCATAGTGGCAGACACTCAGATTTTCTCATTTATCAGCTTGACTTACCTTTGCTTCCTTGGTCCTTAAAAAAAAAATAAAAAAGGAAAAAAAACCATTAAATTTCCTGTAAAATTAAGGAAAAATTAGGATGTTAGAAGAAAGGTGCGAAGAAATTAAGTTGGAAGAAATATTCAAAAAATATTGTCTTTAAAATACGTCTCTTATTCTTAAGAAAATATCTTTTTAAACCATGTTCCCAGAGCTCCTGACTGAAGCATTTCAGGCAGTAGCTATTAAAACTGTATTTACATGCTGCATATCTGTGTTACTGGCTGCTGGAACTGCTCTAGTCTGTAATTATTATACATATTTACCTTCGTCTATCTTGAATATTTGTATGTAGCAACTTTAATGGCAAGTGTACAGCAGCCATTGTGGGCTGTGCAACACCTGGAAAGTTCACCCAACCTGCCAGACATTTTAAGGATTGATTGTGCTGATTGTCTTCCTTATGTGGTTATAGCAGAACTTCAAGATGTAAAAGAGTGCTCTGGTTTTCAGAGACACGGTGCCTCTGACAGATACATAGTGCCAGATCCCTGACATACTTAATTGCCAGTTAAAAACCCCTGCAACTCTTTATGGAAGAGTACTGGGAGGATGTTGTTCTTTGGCAGAAATGATCCAGAGTTGGATCTACTGAGCTCCCTCACTGTTGTGCCTGGCCCTGCTGGCAAGTCAGTGATAATTTCACAGGGCAGATTTTGGCCATCCTTAAGGGAAGTGGAGAGAGACTGCGTGAAACTGAAAGAGGAGCAAGCCTCTGTTCCCTGTTTGCTGGGGGATCTTGAAGGCCTGGGAATATGTCGTAATATAAAAAGTAGTGAAAACTGGGCTACTGTGAATGGATTAAATGCATCTAGGCAAGACAAGGGGAAGGTACCATAATTAAGCAGGAACTGATCCAAATTTTTGCTGTGAGATTAACGCCTTCCCTTATTCCTAAATATACAGACAATTTAGAGTGATGGGATGTGAGAACAAACCACCATCTATTCTGTTTTATGACAGTTTCTCTTTATTCCTAGATTGATGATAATATAACTTGGCAATACATACTGGCTATAATGATGCATGAGTGAGAAACCTGTAAGTTGTGGAGGTATCATGATCTCCAGCATAACTGACATAAATTAACTGAGGGGAGAGGTATGCCACAGAACCTTGTCGAGAATATCTTCTCGCTGAGGCGATTTTTATTTTTAAACATAATGGAAGTTGAGAGAAACAGCTCTGGGCAGGAATCCAGGCAAAAAGGGGGTTTATATTTGCATTAGATGGAAGAATTTTGGCAACAAAACAGTATCCTTTTCTTAGCTTCCAGCTTAAATGGGGACAAGTGCTCCCTGCATTACTACAGAGACTTTCCTTTTGTTTGTTCTTCCACCTTTGACTGGCACAAGACAAAAAGACTGCACGTTTTCTTTTTGTTTTACTGGTGCCACACAAAATTTTGAATTAAGTAAGAAATACATCTATAGCCTCATCTAGAGAAGTAGTTATCAAGGTGTCATAAACCTGATGGTAGAGCTCCTCCCACTGATGGAAGGGTCATTTTTCCTCTCAGTACATAAGAATAGCAACACGAAAGAAAGTCCAGACTGCAGAGATGACAAATGGCATGGCCATGGAGGGAGTTTTCAAATCCATTCTGCACTGGCCTGACTTCATTTGCATCTGATGCCTGTGGGAGCATTATTTTTGACATCACTGTAAACAGGTTAGAGCAGCCTGAAGCACTTTGGAAGATTCCTCCTATTTAATTTGTTTTTTTACTGTGGATATATGTTGTGCCATAGCATGCTTTTGCTACATAGCATATTTCAATAGCATTACATAGTTTTTGTCTCCTTGAGGACAGTCAATTCAGTATCAATAGCTCACTTTTATCAGAAAGCTTAATCACTCACTTTCAGGAGTTTAAAAATAACCTCAGAAAAATATAATTTATAGTCAATAGCTGAGTTTTCCTTTGCTTTGCAATAAAGTCTATTGCTCTTGTCTTACCACATGACACAAGTTTCTGTGTTTGAACATCTATTTGATAATCAAGTGGAACCTGACCACTGTTGACAGTGGGCATCAGCCTTAAAGAAACTTTCCTTGGGAAAGCTCTGGATTAGTTGGATATAATTTTTTCATTGTAAGAATTGACAAAATATGGCTAATCAGGAAACCTCAGCAAAGTCTTGGAGTTTGAAGACATTTGTGCACAAGAGTAACTTTGCTTTTGTAAAGAGATTTGTCACCTTTTATGCATAGAGGCTCTCATGCTTTTTGCAGAATCAGGGTCATAAGAATGGAGTATGTCCAATGTATTACTTAGACCATATACATATTAAACTGACAATTTAATTAATGATATCTTTTCCATTTTATTCTGCCTGCAAAAGAGATACTTGGTGAGTATTTTTCTTCTTTAGTATACTTGTTGGAGGAAAAGCTTGGAAAAACTGTGATAATCTCGGTATTACCAAAAAAACCAAACATTTAACATTTCTTTATAAATACATGGAAGACAAAGGGACTGCTTCTCAAATTCATGACTGATCGGAACTAGAGGTTTTCATGTGGTTCTGCAGATGCAGGGTCAGGTTAAAACTGTTATTATCATATAAATAAATAAATAATGGTCCACATCCTACCTCTTTCTTTTCACACTTTTAAACTTCTTAAAATCAGTCAGTCATTATCATGCTGAGAAATTATTTTGGATTTTTCAAGTACCGTATTTTTTGCCTGTTTTATAGCAAGTTATAGGACAAAATACATAGTAATAGTTCAGTTCTATGCAGAGCTGGCTTTCTTGGAAGTGCTTTGGTTGACCAGTTGTCTTGCACTATTGGAGCCAAGTGAATATTTTGCAGATGGCTGCCATATTTCAATTTGCACGTTTGCAGAATTCAGAAAGCAAGATAGGTCTTCCACAGAGCCTAAAGGGAATTGAGGTCTAACCAAATTGAGGTCTGTATTATACGTGGCTTCAGATTCTGCTCATACCTGATTGAAAGCCCTGTGATTTTAATAATATAGCTTTTAGTTGTTCCTGAGAGAATAGATCTTTTGCCCAATGTTCCATAAGAGGTCTGCTAAGAAGGGGAAATTTCTCCTTAATGGATACAGGAGAATATTATACACAGATTATTTTTAAGAGGAGACAGTGAAAGAAAGTGGAGGAAAATTCCTTCTTGTTTAATTTTTTGTAAAAGCAGGAAATAAAGACAGTAATAATAGAATCATCATTACTAATGGGTCCTCTTGAACTAAATACTTACCCTAAATTTTGACTTGGGGGCTTAATAGATCAGCTAAAAAGCTTTGACATCAAACTTAAAATTCTGCATGTATTTTATTGGATGCTGAGGACTTGGGTACAGTGTAGTCACTTTGTGGATGTGGCAGCATGGAGACCAGGAGTAACTTTATGAAAAGATGATGCTTCATTTATTGGCAGTTCCATGCTGCCACAGAAAACTGAGTGCCAGTGCTCATCCTGGCTGGTTGAAAGCAGGGACTGCACCCTGGACTGTTGCCTCTGGAAAGGAACAATGGCATCGTGGCTATTCCACCAAAGCAGGGGAAAAAAAGTCAAGCAGGTTGCTTAAAACTCACCTCAGAACACACAAAGGCATTATTTCCCTCCAGGCCTAAGTACCAGTGTATTTTTTATCAACTTCTTAAAACCACAGCATCTATAATTTTAAACTATTACTGTGTGAACCAAAAGATGCCAGTTGCAATGTGACTTAAAACAAGCTCATTCTGTTCTACATAAATACTGTTGCTGATGGAGGGGGTTTTGGTGCAAAATTAATGCAGTTGGATATTTTGCCTTTCAGGCCCCCCCGACCTGTAACCAGCATGAACGACACACTCTTCTCCCACTCTGTTCCCTCAGGAAGTCCCTTTGCAAACAGAAGGTGAGTTCTTATCCTTATTTATATCAAACCATTATATGATAGTGGTGAAAGCTTCAATTTTCAGTTCCCTCACAGGGGTAAAAACCTAAACCCTTTCACACAGTAAAAACAAGAGACGTGAGCAGAGAAATGCCTTGGTTAATTTGGACTGATACCCAGACTTCTGAATGGAGAGTTGAAGTTAGGGCGCCCCGAGCTCCCCACAGCAGAGCACTGAATTTCAGCTCTCATTTGAGCCATTCTGACCCACTAAAATGGGCTCACATGCAACCACAGGCACCCTCCCATGGGGACCCAAAAGGGGCTACTGGTGAGAAGCCATTTTGTAACAGCACTATGGGAATAGGAACTGGGACATGCCATTGCCTCCTGGGAATGCCTGCCTCATACTGCAAGGTATGGATGAACAAAGAGAAGTTGTCTTCAGATTTCCAAGATACAGCAAAACATCCTTTCTCCTGTTAAACCATTCTGATTTTCATTAAAATCAACAAGGGAGAAAGAGTAATCTTAGAATATGGTGACTGACCCTTCAGTTAACAAGCCAGGGAAGTCTCATCAGAAACATAAATCCCAAAGAGGGGGTGCTTGCAGCTGACTGTGTACATTTTGACTCAATATTTTGGCTCATACAGCCAAAAATGTGTGTAGCATTTGCTAGCTGTCTGACCCAATCTATGTAAGCCTGCAATGTACATAGGTAAGAAGGTGGCAGGAAAATAACCTCCTGCTGTCTTAGGGAAGATAAGCAATGTGTCTTCCTTGGGTGCATTTTATTGCTTGATTCCTGCTGTGTGTGTCAGTGCTTCAGCGTCCCCAGTGACTAAACCCCATCTCTGGGTATGCACAGCTACATATTTTAACACCTTAAAACTGAAACCAAACCTGCAGTGTACACTGCAAAGTCAGAGTAAAGATGGTTTACTACTTCCTTGATTTATAAATTTTGCTACCACGAGCTGTAAACTGTAAATTCTCAGTCTTATCTTAGTGCGGGTGGGTGTGACTGAGATGCTTTTTGAAAGCCAATGCCAAAGCAGCCCCCAAGGCCAGATCTGCACCCTATACAGAGAGACTGGAAATGCAGATTAATTTCTTTTGTTGGACTATATGGGGGTTTATGTGCAAGGCAGGGTATTTGTAGCCTCTCCAGGAGAGGTCACTAAGAGCAGCACTCTTTGGGAGTGTTGCTGATGTTTCTGTTTATTCCCAAGACGTCCCTGTGCTCGATCAACAAAAGTAAACTTTGCTCCTTCGGCCAGGGACCTGCAGTAACACTCACAGCACTCTCTACTGTGCTGCTTGTCTTTCTTTGCCTGTAAAACATACCTGATTATTTTACTTTTGTCTTGTTTAGTAACTGACCATCTTTAACTATCAGGTATAAACATTCATGTTTCCTGAGCTGTTAGAATTCCTTTTTTTTTCAATGAAACACTCCTTGATGAGAATCCCCTGAAGCACAGGTAGCCAGACTTCCTTTTAAGTGGACTGTGTGACATCCCTGTACAGTTAAAAGTTTCCATGATGCAGCAGTCATTCTGGCTCTTTTGGAGTTAACTGTACACTGATATGTAAGGTAATTACATTGATTGTATATTAGAAGTTTTGTAACTTTTGTTTCATTGATATAGCAGGATTTTCAGAGTTTGATAGCTTATTCGCGGTATTTTTATTGTCACCTTTTACAAATTTAATTTGCATCTTTTTATTGGAAAGAAAAAGCACCCTACAAAGAGCCAAGTCTGTATTATTTCAAAATAAATTAGGTTTATTGTTACGAATCCTCTCTGAACACTGTGCTCTCTGTATTCTTTCTGAGGTATTAACAAGGTTTCATTGTTTGAATCACTCAGGTTACTTGGGGGTATAAATGCAGCCAGTCCTGTGGCTGATGAGCATTCTCTTATAAAGCTGTATGTAAATCAGCTTCACAACAATTCACGGTCAGTATGAGAGCACTAACCTACTAATCGCAGTACTTCTGTAGCTCATGCACTAAATCATTAGCAGTTCTGCTAAACTACTCAAAATATTCTTTAAGGAAGGCTCTGATGGGCTAGAGGGTTTCTGTGGCTCTAATTAGTCTTTTGAATAGACTTCCTGCTGGCTGTGGGCTTTGCCAACTTCTCTTGCTTCTGCGCAGCACAAGTCTTTCATTTTACCTTTTCACATAGGATTAATATGAATGTGTCCGGTGGAAGTTGGAAACATTGCTTTTGGAAACTGAGAAATCCACACCTTTATGGTTCCATCATCAGTGTATGACTTGCCTGTTGTGTTCTTGACCAAGGAATGAAAGAGGCTTGCACAAAAACCTGGAAATGACTCCAGGTCTCACAGCCAGCCTCCTCTGCCTCAGCTCTCGCTGTGGGTGGCTGCTGTTCTGCCCTAAGTGCTGCTTGCCAATAGCCCTCCCCAGACCCCTTGGCTTTGCTTTTCAAGATGACCACAGGAAAGGCAGATCTGAGTCTTACTGAAGCTAATGAAAACTTCCCATTTACATTGTGAGCACTGGATTTGGACCCATGCCTCTCGTTGCTGCACTCTTTTTCCAGCATTCCTTTGCATCTCAGTGGCCTAAAGGAAGATCCTGTTTCATTCTGCATAAAAGAAATGTGTAATTGCATAAGAATAGTTTCCCCATCTTTTTTATGTGGAGTGTAATATCCTTTCCTTTTTTTTTTTTCTTCTTAATCCATTAGCATTAGCTATAATTCTGTAAGAGTTATCGATATGAAGGTACTTTTCTGCTAAATGCCAAGATCCTCAATCTGGGTTAGACTTCATTCATTCTTTTAAGTTTTACTATTGCCCTGGGAAAATCAGGCCTCATTAGGAAGCTCACCCTCTTGAGCACCAGAGAAACAGACTTTGATGGCTGTTTGCAATTGTGCTGATTTTATATTAAATACTCCATCATTCATAATATGAAGAGTACAAACTCAGAGTAAAATTTCTAGCTGGATGTAATCAACACTAAAAGCTCTGCTGGCTGTGTTTTCACTGCAGATTACTTATGGTTACTTTAATTTGTGTTGCCATCTAGTCCAGAGGTTTCACATAGCTTTAAGTGAAGTTTTTATGTAATTTGAATGTTTATTCAAAGAAGAATTGGCAGAGAATGTCATTCATAGCAATCCCATGGTATTTATTTCAGCTGCTTGTGTTCACATAAGAACATAGCCATTCTAACCAGTTTCTCCCTATAGCAGCAAATGCTAAATTCAGCACACCAGCTCATTCTGCTGCTGGAAATGGATAGCATCTCCTAAGTTCAGCACACTACCATCTTTATTTCTGGATACATGGGTGAAAACTGGAAACTAACTGGGAAGATGGAGAATCTTGCTAGAGGAAAGATCTTTGATAATTGGTAAATACAGTGACAAATTACGGGAAGCATCTGAAAGGAGATGGAGCATTATATATTATTTACACTTTAATTGCATCTGAAGCACAGATTTTGGGTGGGTACACAATTACTCCAAAGCTTAAAGAAAGCTGGGGTCAAGCTTTCCCAAAGATGCTTTTTAATTTCTCCAAACTGCTTTAGAATTTAAGTCCACTTAAAATTTCTGTGCTTGTTTGCTTGGTTTGAGCCAGCAAGTCCATAAGAGAGCTTTAATGAGGAGGCTGGCTTAGCAATTACAAGCACCTTTCTTCTAAATGTATACAGTGTGGAAATTGGTATCAACAATATGTTCTGTACAGCTCAAGAACAGCTTTAAAGCACTTGTGTTAGAAAAGAAGAAACAAAAAAGTCTGTGATCTTCTCCCAAATACCAAATCATGGTCATTTGCTGTGTTGACAGCTAACATGATTAAAACCACAATGCCTGTAATTCTTTTGCTGTAGCTAATATTCAGGGGTTTTCTGTCATTTACTTTTGCAATTTCCGATGGCCTAGAGGGCAGCAGAACAAGGGAATATTACTGCAGAGTAGGTAATGCCCTTGCAAGCCCAATGATTTGGATATGTTACATCAAAACAAGCAAACTTATATTTTATTATAGAAATAATATTTCTATATTATTAAAGTATTATAGAAACTTTTGTCCAGTCAAGAGAAATAACTCTATACATTGAATTAATGTTTTTTTCCTTATTTGAATAATTTTGTTCCCCAGCTGCTGTCTGTCATGCTAACTTGAAGTATTATAGCTGCCATAGTAATGGGTGCAATCTCCTGCTCTTTCCTGATAAATGTTTTCTTTAAGCTATTGAATTATTGAGCTTGGGTAGGTTAAGATGAAACAGAATGTTTTTTCTTTCATTTTTCTCAGCCCCCCCTCCCTTCACAGCTAATGCATTTAGTTCTTCTAGAGGAGTAATAAACTGGAATAAATGGTGTGATGCAACACATTCTGGTGAACTTGAAATGACTTGGCAATTGTGTGATAGAAAGAATGCGCTGTGATATCAGATACCCATAGCCAAGGACAAATTGAGTCTTATTTAATGCTGAGTCAGAATGGCTGGTGCCTTTTTTGAACTCCACATAAAAGTTAAAGGAATTGGATATTCTACCTAGGCACAACAAGATATTAGGCCAGATTTCTAGTCAACAGCTAGAAACTTGGAGCAAAGCATACTGGTTGTCGCTGTTCTCCATGTTCCTGTCTCTAAGGAGTGTGGTAGACTTCAACTGCATGTTGTCTTTGCATGTTGTTTTCAGAAGAAGATGAGAAGCCTTATTTCAGCAGAGTATCAGCAATATTTTGCCTGGCTAAAGGATAGGTTTATATGTTTTTGGTTGTTTAGTAGCCAGGTAGACACTAATGAGGGCATAACACTTACACCAATATTGTTAGGTATATGTCTTTATAGACATCTGTTCATAGCTGGAAGTTTTGTCTCTAAATTTGGATGGAGAAGCATTATTTGCATTATTTGGAGAAGCATCTTAGAAGATGTTCCCTTTTAGCAGGAATATGTCTTTAAAATATTTGTTCCAGTTGGAAACTCCCCGTGGCCAGAACAATCTCTGAAGTACTAGTTGTATTTTGGGGAACATGTAGAAAGATAAGGAAGAGAAAAAAGGACAAATGTCATCTCTTCCAAATGAAGGAGGGTTGAGGGTGGAATCGGGGACAAAGGTGAAAGGGATTATAAAGCAGGCAGCCTAACCTTGGTATCCAAAGATACTGAAATTATAAAAGAGTTAGTAAGCATCTGGAGGACCATAAACAAGAAATAACCACCACAGATTTGTCAAGAACAAATTCTGTCAACCAAACTAATTTATTTCATTGACAGGATGACTGATCCAGTGGGTAATAAAAGAAGCAGCAGATACGATATGGGTTGACCTTAAAAGGGCTTCAAACATAGTCCCAGATGACACAGAAGTACCCAAAGGAAATACAGACATAGTGAAAAAAGTAAAAGAAAAACACTGAAAATGAATAGTGACATTTTCAGAAGTTTGGTGTCACTTTAGGAGAAGGACATCTGCTGGGATTCTTGAAAGCTATCCTAAATCAGGCACTATGCACTGTTTCTCATTGTGACTTAATAGAACACCACAGGTGAATATATCCAATATATCCAATTTTTAGGTGGTACAAAGGTTGAAATAGTTATGGAAAGGAGCGCTTGGAGAGCAGTTTCTAAATAAAAAAAAAAGTAGCTCAGTAGCAATGTTAGTAATTGATATCCAAATGGTCTGAAATCAATTACAGGAAATTCAGTAATTGTGAGTGAAAAGGGCTGTAGCAAGGAAGCAAATAGTCAAATAAAAATAGGAGCATAATTGGATGGATAGAAATATTTTAACAGAGGACCTAGCAGTTGCAGTGAACCACAAACTAATTGAAGTCAGCAATACAATTGTTAGATTGCATTTGACCCTGGAACATCATCTGGAAAGCCATTAAAACTCATTCCCCAGGCATCTGCCTAGAGGTTTGCATGCAGTTTAGTGCAACAGCACAAGGGTAGATGTGCTAACCAGCGTACCTGAAGTCCAGAGGAGACACCCAAGCATCAGAAAAACAGAGCAAACATAACTCAAGAGAAAAGGGTGGAAGGTTAAAGTTTGCTTAATCAACTAAAAAGGAAAGGAGCATGGATAGACACAGTGTCAGTTGCTCAGTGAGTAGTCCTTGCTTGCCTGTCTCTCCACACAAGCTGTGTGGCCTCTTGGGCATAGGAGGGGACAACTTGTGGTTGGTGGAGGGCACACTGTTAGAAAGCAAAAAAGCACAAAGAAGCACAAAATCTGCCCTGGGGCCTTAGGTCTCCCACTGTGGCAACATATCTGTACTTTTAGAACTGAAAGGTGTATTTTTAGCTGAAATGGCACACCCTGTACCCCTTGAATGCATTTTCCTTCTGTAACTGGGAAGAAAACGTGTGGAAAACACATCCTTCTAGATCGCATGGAGCATGTTTAGCATGGATATTGCCCCAGTGGAAGTGCCATACACATAAATAGCATGCTGATGGGCAGAGAAATGTGAAACAAGCATTTTTTTCCTGCTGTGCAGTACAGCATTTTATTCAGCTATCTTACAAATTTATTATAAATCAATAGCCTTGAAGTTCTCAGGACAACTTTTGGTCCCATCCTATTCAGAACCCCAGTGGCAACCTTGCCCTCTGAAAAGGAGGGGAATTACAGACATCTCACCTCCCTGAATTTCTTCTTGGTCCCAGTATTGAAGGTTTTGAAGATTACCATGCACCACATTTGTGCAACATTATCTGCCTGCACACACACACAGACCCATATACCCCTGGATGCACAGGTGCATCCGTGCTCACTCACCCATGAGGTGCCAAACCAAAACAAAAACGGTGAATAATTCTTAAAAATAAGAAAGTAAAGTATAATTTTGTTTTGCTTTGTTGTTTCTTAAACAAACAAACAAAAAAAAGATGCTGCAGTATAAAAAAAGAAACAAAACATTTTCAATGTTTCCCATTTTTAGCCAGTGGTAGCTTGTTAACGTGGATATTTAAGTGTTGGGAAAGATGCAGTTACTGCAATCTATTAAATACTGTAATTAGGGGGAAAAATGTGTGTTTGGTGAACTATATATTATTTTAAATCAACAGAAGAACAATATTTCTGAAAATTAAACTGCTGTATCCCATCACTGCATCCAAATAAATGCCTTTCTGTAGATTATTGAAACCATCTTACAGTTAATGTGGAGAAAAACAATTTAGCTGTTATGGTAAAGTTTCCCAGCTTGAAAGCAGCATTTGAGACCGTGTTTATCTCGGACTCCATCTGGAAAATACATAAGCCTTCATCTCTCCATTTGTGAGAGAAGCACATTTTGTTTATCATTTTCTGTAGTGGAGGCTTTGATAGTTTGCTTTTGGAGAACAGGAGGAAAAACTACTCATCATTCCTGATTTTACATTACCTGAAGTTTTCTAGAATTCTTTTAAAGCTTCCGTTATTTTTATTCAGTTCAGGGCACCCGAGTGAGCTTCTCCGAACTCTGATCTGTAATGAATCTCAGACATCACTGTTTACCCTCTTCTTAGTTTTCCTGTCTTATTAACTAGCTCTCCTTCCAAGGATACTGAAGTAGAGCAGAGCAAACTGCTGGCTAGGGCTGCTCCAGCTTTCTTGAAAGGCAAAGGGTAAGTTAAAGAGAGAGTATGTTCTTAACTTGCACTAAAACAGTTAACCAAAATATTTTCCTCTAGTCCTCCTATTTTTAATGTATTCTACATACATCTTTCCTGAGAAAATTGTCATAAGCAATTAACCCAGTGAGCTAAATAAGGCATGTTTAAATATATTTATGTACATCTGGATGCATAAAGTCTTGATCAGACACTTCCAAGCAAATCCAGCTTGTGAATTCAGTGTGTCGGTCACATATGTTACATATCTCTGTTAATGTTTGTGTGCAATATAGAGTATATTAAAACAAATAATTCTTACCTCACAATTAATGTATAGTATATTAAATAATGCTCAACTCACAATTTGCTGTATTTTGTAATAAATGCTGCTGTACAGCTCCAGAGCTTCACTCCCTGGCCTGATCTTGCATCTCACTGATTTCTGAGGCTGGCTCTATCACCAAGTAGGATGCTACCATCCTAAATCACTAAATACTAAACATGTAAATTACAATAATAACAAAATAATTTCTGTGCTTGGCGTGTTGTTTTGTTTTGATTTTTTTTTCCTAAGAATGCTGAAGTATTCATTCCTAGATTGCCATTTCACAATCTTACTTGCTGCTGCTCTCTCTGTTTGTGTCTGTGTGGATCACACCCTGTCCCCCGCCCCCGTTTCAGGTTACAGTACAGCCTCGATGTTGCAGACAGGCTGGCTGATGAACATGTGCTCATCGGGGTGTATGTCAACATGCTGCAGAGCAGCCCCGCACGGTTAGTGCAGGTTTGGCACCTTTGGGGGACCCAGCAAAGGCACCTTGCTCAGACAAATGCTCTCACTCTTTCCTCCTGGCCACGAGCTGGAGCAGCTCTTCATAAGCATTAACCTGAAGTGAATTTGTATGAATATATGGGGTATGTCCTCCCAAAGCTGGTGGATTGTGGCACTGACTGTTGTTCTCTCTTCTGAGGTGTGCAAGGTGTTGCCAGGTATTGCAAGTAATTCTTAGTTAAGAATAGCTATGAAAATTTAGATTCTGACCTCTAGGCAGTGCAGGACTTGGTGCTGGTACAGGAAAATTCACACAACAATGATTAAACAAGCCCATGTTTTCAAAGTATTAATTTTTGAGGTCATATATAATTTGTAGCTTTACCTTTCTTGGAAGTTAGAAACTGTAATTAGTACATAAATAATTAAATCGTGATAATTTTATTACTTACCTAGTGAGAGAAATTAATTTTTATTTTTACATATGTCAGGCATTGCTTTTAAATTGGCCTGATTTCTGCATTGTTTGAATCTTATATACAAATTTTGTCTTCTCTCATTTAGACTCAGGGGTTTTAAATGGGTGTCTTGAACATAATTCATTGTTTCTGCTGGAGTGATTATAGGGCTTTGTCTCCTAAAACCATCAGCTGTCCTGGCACTTGAGATGCTGGCATTGCAGCCCACCACTCCAGGGAAGGGAAGTGCTGCCTCACCTCTCCAAGTGCAACAGAATTCCCGAGACTTTTCAGCCCTGTACCAGCAGAGTGGTGAGCGGTATATGACCATAGAAAATGTGGTACTGAGCAGAAAATTGTACAGTGTTTCTACCAAAACTATGCTCAGGAGGTTTATCTTGCTCGTAGCAAACCCTTCACTTTCCTGTGCTGCCACTGCAGAATATTTCCTGGGTTAGAAGAAAGTCTCCATTTGCTGCAGTATGTAGGAGGCAACAAGCAACTTCATTTAGGAGAGTAAATGTGATGGTTCTCTGCATTGTTAAAAAAATCACTTCTGTATGTAGCTCCTGTTGAAAATGGGGGTAATTTGTCATGCCCAGTGGACAAAAACGTCTGCCTCCATTGTCCTGGATTTCCTTCTCTACTCTGTAGCCCACTGGAATGTCCCAGTGGCGGAGGGCTGAAAAGGCAAACTAGGTTTTAGTGAGGAAAATGAAAGCCATTTATCCTAAACAAAAAACATTTTCAAGGGGAATTTCATTCCTGAAGAAACACTTCCAGAAATCAGGCTTATTGAAGAATATTGACACTTGTGGCTGTGAAAGCAGCTCTTTGGAGCATGTGTGGCACCAGCCATTGCCCACCCATGAGTGAGGATAGGAATATGCTGCCACTCAGTCTGCTGTGACAGGGAGGAGGAAATGTGGCCCTGGCTACCATGAGTGACTTACTTGATAGAGTTGTTCAGGAGGGGAGTGAAGAATGGACATGACTTAGGGTAATTCTTGATTCTGGGCTGGTTTGCCAGGCATGGCATTTTGGATGTTCCAGTTCTTCCCAAGACCTCTTTGTGGGTGCCTTGCCTCATCTGTACTGTTTTCATCCTCCAAATTCTATTCCTTATGTTCCAACCTATTCCCTCCAGGCCTTGAGCCAACCTCACCAAGTCATAGCACCTTTGTTTCCAAATATGCATATACAAATCATATTCCATGATATTCAACAGTTGTTTGGTTTTGAGAAATGAATGGGGGGGTGACTGATAACAACCTTAATTGTTTAAACAAGTGATGCAAAGCATAGTACATAACATCTGATTACTGACATTAAATCACTGCAGTCACAGCATCCTGAATGAGAAACAATCTCAGTTATTTGTATAATTAGATTTTGACAGAAACATAACCTAGAGGGACAGTAGTCTTAGTCAAGCATCAGACCATACTGCGTTGCTATTTTCTGCTTTGTTGGACCGAGACTGCTTGTAGAGAAATAGAATGGTTACATTTTGGTAAAAACAAGAACAAAGTCTTGCTATCCTAAAGCTCCTGTGTGAAGCCAGTTTCCAGAGGAGTAGGTGAGACCTCTGCAGGAAGCTCAGCTGCTGCATCTCAAAGTCTGGGCAAAGCTGATGCCCTCCTGCCCGTGCCCCAAAGTGGCTGGATGCAGTTTGCTCAAAACCCGTGCACTTGTGTCAGGATGGTGCCAAGTTCAAGTTATTTCACCCTGCATCTTAAGGACATTTGGTAACCTGAGTAAACCATGCAATTCACCAAAAGGAGGGAGCTTCTGATTTAGGGGAGGCTGCAGCTGGCCAGCTCTGCTGTTCAATCTGCCTGCAAAATACTACCTGTACCTACCCAGACATCAGATAATGCAAGTGCTGCTGGCAGCCAAAGCTGAAAAACATAATGGTTGTAGCTGGACCTTTATCTGCAAGAAAAACCTGCAGAGATACTTTGTGAGCATAATACATAAAATGATCTGAAGAGTATAGTAACATTTCAAAACAAAACGAGATTTGGGTTTATTTAAGATCTTGAGTCAGGCTAATTTATAGCTAATCATCAGTCTAATATAAGCCACTATACCTTTGTTTCTATTCTAAGTGTAGCTAGTATTTTTATTTAGGGCTTTGTGGGGTATTTTTAATTCATCTAAATAATTTTCACTGCTTATCTTTATTTTTCATCTGCAGTTATTTGATACTGTAAATTGAAGTACAGGTTTTCCTTTCCTTCTACCACAGGCTAAGAAGTTACTTGAGGGTTTTTTACTCCAGAGCAAATTAATAAACAAGAGGAATAATTAATATATTATTTATAGTAACCGTATGGATAGAAAAAATAGCCCTTAGCCAGATGTTTTGAATGGTTTAATTGCAATGTCTTTTTAGTATTTAATTCCAATATTTGATACTTACATTAGTTTAGTGTCTAATTCTTAAAAAGAACTTTCAGCTGCAAAGAATTTCCATTTGGTAAGTTAGAAACTTCGCCTAGCTTTGAATACGAATTATATATTATTTCAGTCTTTTTCAGGTACAGAAAAAAATAGGATAAATTAAAAGTAAGAGGCTATTTTGATTCCATAGAGAGCCCTTTTCTGGGGATTTTATGTTATACTTCATAGTACTATGTGAATCCTATTTCTATATAAAAGTGCTGTACTGTTCTAGGGCATTTAAAAAATGTTTATTAAGGGGGTGTCCACAACTCTTAGTGGGAAGGCTGGTTTAATCTTCCTTTGAAAGAGGAAAAACACTCAGAGACCAGTTGCTGCAGAGGAAATGTGTAGACATTTAGCTCTCTTAAGCTGGGTTAGTTTTTTGTGATTATTCCCACATAGCTGAGTGTTATAATATTTTGGTGGTAAAACCTTGGTGATGCTAAAGTAAATGGCAAATTCACAGTAGCAGAGGACTCAGATGATTTGTCTTGGTTTAAAGTGTCTTAAAACCGAGCCAATTTTGAAAGTGTGGCAGCTAAACAGTCCTCAGAATGTTGTCCTCAGTCCTCAATGTGTTGCTGTTAGGCCATTTTTATTTTAATTTTTTACAGCCCTAAGGCCTGGAAATCAACCCTTTAATTTGTTCATATTTTGTGCAGCACATTATTTATTAAGCAGGGGTTTGTAGAGTAAGAGCATGTCATGAAGACTGCCCTGATACTTCTCTTGCAAAAAATTCACAAGAGACTTTTCTAACCAGTGGTGACACAGTTGTCAAACCAGCAGGGAGCATCCACATCAGCTATTGCTGAGTGCCTGCTGCAGAACAGGCTGGTCTGAAACATCTGAAGCCTGAGAAATAGCAGAGATCTTCCAGAGTCACTCCTTTGCTTGTAGGTTATCATGTTTTTCATCCTTTGCCTGCAGTTTTGAGATCCCTTTTTTTAAATGGAGCTACCTTAGACCACAGAAGTCCTATTGTGCAGGTGCTAATATTGCATATTCACTCTACATCTGAATGGTGATAGGTGCCAGATCCATTATTGCTAATAATTATGTCTTTAAAGAAGTGGTCACTAATGGAGAAGCAGTGGTTTTTAGAAAAGAAGAAAGAAAAGTAGGATATTTATATGCAGAATGTCCTGTTTCTCTCAAAAGGATGCCTGAATCATTCCCCTGGGGTCCCAAATTCTGCACACACATTAATAATATTTTAAACCTTTTTTGTATGATTGTCTTATTGTATCACTGTGTGGTTTTTCTGTGAAGTTTTTGAAGTAAAACAGAAGTGAATTATGGTAAATCTGAGAACTCTGAGACATAAAATTCTTGACAGTCCAGGCTAATGCTGTTCTGCATACTTCTGAGCTTAATGGTCACATAGGATAGGTATATTCCAAAAGTAAATTTATCTCAGACATTGAAATTTAATTTTCAAAGCTTTGGGGTTAGTGATTTGTGGCATTCATAGACCAAATTTGACGCATTGCTACATCTACTTTATGACATCCACCCACGCATAAATATATATCAAAGATATTAAATACAAGTCAGACTCAAAAAGCTGCAGTGGCTTGGTTCATTCAGTAAAGCAGTTGGCTTAGGTGTTAGCTCACATCTGAGAACTCTGGTGCAGATTGTATTATGCCAACAAGTGGAACCATAATCCATTTTTCCAAGATGGATGTGGCTTCACATTGCTATAAAAAGGAGAATTGATGCTGAATGCTTGTTGTTTTCACAACCATCTGTTAGGATGCAATGTTTAGTCATTATGGTAAAATTAAAAATTAATTAAGTTGTCATGAAAGTAACCCTTATTACCCAGTTTACGTAATTTCATGTGTCTGTAGGAGCTGCTCACCCTTTTTTTTTTCTGGTGACATGTTAGTACAGTAAGCATGAGTATGTAAGAAGCAGAACTGTATAAATTTAGAAAAATGCCTTTTGCTTTGGTCTTTCCTGAACGCATATCAGTTATCCCACCAGAATCTCAGTAAGCATAAAATTAAGCTGTATATGTAACAAAATAAACAACCAAAACCATGAAGTCCGTGTTCATCTACCACCAGAAGTCTTACATGCAGTCTGCAGCACAAGTTTTCTTTACACAGAACCTCTCTGTGTCTCACTTTTCAGAGCTTTACTGTTTTTCTAAAATTCCTGTTTGTGGTCTCAGAGGTTATTATCAGAATGAGAAAAAGATGATGTTTGTCTCTTTTCTCTTGCATCAGTAAGCTGTAGCAAATCCACATGACACCCAGCTTTAGTTTCACAATCAGTGAATATCAACCACTGCTCATCTTTCAAACATAACTTTTAAATCCCAGTGGATTTAATCAGGCCAAACAACATGTGCACTGTAGTTCCCTGAGGGACATGGAGATATGAACTCACTGAAGTTTTAGAGAAATACTCCTTTTAAATATATCAGTTCTTCAAAAGCAGAGCTTTTTAGCACAAGTGCCATTTTCCTCTGGAGGCTTTCAAATTCAAGGTACAATTTCCAGGGAGAAAATCAGAATAAATTCCCATACCCAGACTCTTTGGAAGCTCATTTGCCAGCAACCAGTTGCATGCCCAGAAGAGCCCATAGGCAGGGAGATTTGTTCCTGTTTCCCTTCAGCCAAAAACCATTATACAGTTGCCAAAGGATAAGAAAAGGGGCCAGACTTCCCTCTCTCTGGGATAGTCCACAGGCAGCCTTGTATTCCATGTTGCAATTCCACATTCATCTCACCTCTACTTAGGGACTTCATTTTTTCTCTCTTATATTTACTACTAAAGTAATGCAGTGTAGGATTCTAAAACCCATGATTATCCAGGGTCATCTAAGTCCTCTTCAGATTCTGGTTTTGTTAGTTTATTAGTTTTGATGGTTGTCTGCAAACTTGTAAATGTTTAGAAATAGTTAAGGTTCTCACTATATTACCTTTTTCCCGCTCATCTGACTAAATAATAGCTTCCATTCAAAATAAGGACAGCTGGAAAAGCATTAACCTGAGATAAATATTTGCATTTTATATTCTTGGGGGAGAAAAATAATAAGGTGCAATATTTTAAAGGAATTCAGCATATTTGCTGTTTAGTTGTTACACTTGTTGATCACAGTCATGTGACACTGTGAAGTCTTGCTCCCAAATAGCAAGAAACCAAGAATAAAAGAGAAAGTTTGATTATAAATTCCTAGATCAGTGGTTCCAAGCAGTGATCCATGAGACCTTGGTAAGTGCCCTGCAAAACTGTCCTAAACACTGTTTTCTAGTGCAAATATGACAAAGCTTCTAAAGTTTTTCTCAGCAAACACCAAGGCTCCTCCTCCTAATCCACTGTCCAAAAAGTAATCAGTCTTCCAGGTGGTATGACAAAGCTGAGTGGCAAATTAAATGCTGACTGATGGTGCTAACCACCTCTCAACCCTTTTTGGGCAGAGCAGTCTGCAAGTTGCATCCTGTACGACCTTTACAGTGGGTTGTAGACAATGCTGTTTTCCCCCTAAGTGAAGGTGCTGCTCAGGCCCTTAGAGCTGATCTTTCTAGGGAAATTGCCCTCCTTCTCCCCTTTGCTCGATTCAGCTGTTCCTGGTTTGGTGAGGGTTTGCTCCTTTGTTCTGACACGTGGGGGTGTGAAGGGTGGCTGCCTGAGGCAGTGGGCGTTTTTGCCGTGTGTAAACCTGTCTTCCCCTTTCTCCCTCCCCCCGAGCAGCGTCCTTGACAGTGCAAGTCGCCTGGATGAAGAGCACAAGCTGATCGCCAGGTATGCAGCAAGGCTGGCAGCAGAAACTTCTTCATCAGTAAGTGTTTTAATTAAAGGAAGGTACTTTCCTTCTGTCGTGTTCCAGGGGCTTGGCAAGATCAGGGAAATTGCATCTGACAGCCTAATGATTAATGGATTATTTTTTTCTCTTCTTTTCATCAGAGGCTGTTATGCTTTAATAATAACACTTTTATGCAGTCCATTTAATCCAAAGAATCTACATGCTAATGCATATAATCTATATACTAATGCAGTGGTATTTAAATAATTGCATCAAAGGGAGTCTGACATCTTGAACTCAGGAAAGACTATAAAATATTGTCTGGACTAGCTTTGGTTAAAGGTTAATGATTTACTGCATTGGAAAAATGGGGTGGTGAATCCATTTTACTCTCTAGCTCAAATATCACAGCCACTAGGGCCTTAAGTACTAAGGATATTAAAGAATGTTCTTCGGCAGGATGACTGTAATGACCCCCTGCATTAGCCCTGGCTCCCATTTTCATTTCATAGCAATGATTATTCTGCTCCCTGTATGCAAAGATAGAAGGTGATGACAGGCTAAAACCTCACAAACTGCATTCAGGAACAAGAGAGAATGAAGCAGGAACCTAATCAAAGTATATAAAATCTTAAATGGCACATAAAAGGTCAGCCTAGCAACTTTTTTTTTGATCTCAGACCATTTAGAAGAACAAGGGACCATGAATGATAGTTAAGTGAAAAGCAGCTGGTCTGGAGCACCCAGAAATATTTTCACACTGAGATTTACACTGTGAGGTCAATTGAAAGGGTGAAATTGATCACTACACCTCGTGTAAAGACACTGAGGCACATTCACAGCAGGTGATGAATCTGCTGCCCTGTGCAGATGCTGTCATGGAGATTTCACACTACCTGCAGCTGCTTGGAAAGAGAGGGGTGCTCCTGTTCTGCCAGTCCAGCCCCAATCAGTCCTTTCTAAACATGTGGCACAGTGTTTCAATTTTAAGGCATCCTGTAGATGATGATCTTATTTCTGAAAGACAGTAATTCTTTATGGGAACATGATTTCCCATTAATGATGTCTCTGGTTAAAAATTGGTCAACATCAGTTCCATATAACATGTGTGCCTGATGTGGGGAAAATCAGTATAAACAGAGCTGACTTGAAGGAAAATACTGAATTTCTCATTGCCATCCATCCATCTTTGCTCTTTGAACAAAAGAGACAGAAGGAAAAGAGGAGGTTTCTGTAGAGAGAAATCTTTCCAAGCAAAAGAGTGACACCCAGTATGGACAGTGAAATTTTTAAAGCTTTGCTGATGGTCATTCTGGATTTTAAGGAAATTTAATAACAGTGGGCATTTAGGATAAAGATGCTGATTTCTCTTGTATGAGGGATGATATCCACCAGTATCAGTTCTTTTTGCACTGTTCTACTTCTCTGTGGTTGATGTGTTAATGGGAAAATTTATCCATAGCAGAAAAAACATCATGTGTTTACAGGGGAAACATACTATCCTTTTCCTGCAGACAGTCCTAACCTTCATCAGGTTTGTTAGGCTGTTGAGATGTATCTTAATCCTTTTTGAGGGTCCAACTCCTGACAGAGGAGATGCCTGGCATCACATGAAATGGTGAAAACGCTCTAGAGTAATACTTCTCAGGGCTGTTTGTGGTGAGGAACTCTCCTATCACAACAGTAACTCAGCTGAGTATTTTTAAATACCTGATTCTTTCAGGTTGGAGTTAGAAATAAATGGGTATCTTTCATAGCTGTGAAACTTCAAAATGTCCTGTTCTGTGTTGTCATTGTTACAATACTGAAATAAAGGAATGTGAACAAGGAAAACAAGAATTGATTATTGTTGATGAACATGCAAAAAAGCATAGTCCAATGAAGCTGTAGTGAGCCCTGCCTAGTTTGGTAAGAGACACATTTTCATCTTGTTTTATTGGTGGAAAAAAAGATTTTGCTGTACCTGAAGGACTGGGGAAAGAGGTTTCCTGAAGTATCATGAGAGCACATTGGAAAACTTGGCCAAATGGGCCACGCAGCCAGACTGAAAACTGAGTACTGCTTTCAAAGTGAAAGTAAAACTGTACTTTCAAGAGAGCAAAGCATCACTGCACTGGAAACACATCCCATTCTTTCTGAAGGCAGACACTGGTTTTTGCTTCAGTGTCCTCCTCTTGTCTGTATTACCAATGTCAAGAGCCACATTACAGCAACTGCCTGCAGCAGTGTCATTGCCTTTTACGATAGGTTCGGAGGAAGCTGCGTGGAAAAACAATGAATGACAGGATGGTAAACACGGAGTCTTATTTACTCTCTCACTTACTCTGCTTTTACTAGCACTGGTTCCATGCTGGTATGAGCACACGTGAATGTTCTTTTTTTAGTGTAGGCAAGCTTGGTACTGCACTTTTTGTGAACAGATTTCACAGAAAAAATCTGTGTTGAGTTCATGGTGCATGCTGGCTATTCCTCTTTCAATGCAGCCTTTTCTGTTTTACAACAGCAGCCGAGTCAGCAGAGAGGGGCATCAGATATCTCCTTCACCATTGATGCAAACAAGCAACAAAGGCAGCTGATTGCAGAGCTCGAAAATAAAAACCGGTAAGGATCCCATAAGTACGTGGTTTTGTTCAGTCCCATGTATTACACATATGTTTGTTTCTTGGCATTTTTTACCACCTATATCTGTACAATGCACTTATTCAGGCACATACATCTCCCCCTACAAAAAAAAGAGCACAAAAAGATCCATACAATAGGATAAAGGCTCTGAAATCCATAGCCACCCCGTGTTTTCATAAGCATACTGTCCAATGACACGATATAATCATGGGTGCTTTACTGTTTGCAGCTTCTGTTTGTTGAGAGTTTAAAAAAAATCCTGTCCTGTTTCAAAACTGGATTAACTTTCAGTTGGACTCTCAGTAGCACTATAACATGAAATGATAAAAGGATCAGTCACGCTTGTAATGTTATGCTCCCCTGCTTTTATTCGGGAAAAAGATGATTAAAGCTCTTCAGAACACAGTCTGCCTGGGAGAGGTTTGCAGGAAGATTAACAGCAAGTTATGCTGCTGATCAAATGAGACAGGAGGTACAGATGTGACCCAGACTGAGAGAGAGTGTCCAAGAGAAATAGGCCAGCCGGCCCAAAGAAGGAGTGATGCCTGTTTGTTAACAGCAGAGAAGCTGGCCCGGGGTACCAGACTGCCTGATGCCATGAAATGTGTGCAGCAGAGCTCTGCTTTTAGTGCTGGACCATAAAACAGAGGCTAGCCCAGGCCAGATGGTTTCCTATTCCAAGCTCTGCAGTGCCTTCTGTCACCATGTAATGAGCAGCACCAGCTCCAGTCTCGATTTGCCTTTCATAGTTCGAGGCTGCCTCCTGACCGTCTGCTTCCAGCACATTGTGAAGAAGAGACAAAATTCACAAAGGTTTCAACCTTCTGCTGTGAAGCTTTGTATTAGCCTTTTGACAGCACTCCAGGGCTCACAAGCCAGTCGTAGCAAGTCTTGTTAAAGTGCTTTTCTGTGAGTTGTCAACTGCTCTCACATCTCTTCTTCCATTAAAAGTATTTTTAAGGGCTAAATATTTTTTCTGATACTCTACAATGTCCAGGAAGGGTACTTAATTTTTTTTGAAGTTCATGAGGTGCTGGAAATGTTCATGGTGGAGAATTAAAAAGGGAGCAGTTCAGTCAAGCATAGAGCTATTTTATGTCTACTTCTGTTTTTTGGGTGGTTTTGAAGAACAATTTCCTGTCAGGGCGAAATCCTAAGAGTTTATTTAGGAAATATCCTGAGCCCCCTCCCGTTGCTGAGGCCTTCTTTGGTTGGCTGCAAACAAGTCATTTTAAGTACCTCTTCATTGACTGAAAGCTAAATACAGTCATACTTTTTCACTTCTTGCAATGTCCAGGGAGCTGGTTTTGTGGAAAATTACTGACTTATGGTCTTCTGCTTGTTCTCCTCCCCAAGAGAAATCCTACAGGAGATCCAGAGGCTACGACTTGAGCATGAGCAAGCATCTCAGCCCACACCAGAGAAGGCCCAACAAAATCCTACTCTCCTTGCAGAGCTCCGGCTCCTGAGGTAAGTCCACGGCAGTAAAACCTCTGGCCTTGATAGGGGCCACCAGTCATTCTTATTAAGAGAAGAAATACAAGATAAGCCAGTCTTACAGTTTAGAAGGTTTTTTAAAGCAAGTCAGCCAGTGTGTATTTTTTATCCAAACTGCACCAAAACTTGTGCTTTAAACTGTGTGCATGAGAAATCTCACATATTACTCCTCTAGATTAAATTAAGCATGTGCATTACTATTTGCAGAGTTAGGCCGTTAGGTTATTTGGAACAGGTCCCCAGATTACTGGTCCAAATGCCATCAGTTACACGGGGAAAAATGTTCAGAACAAATGCCTTTACCAAGATTTCTAGTTTGTGTTGAAGAAAATACAGAACTACATGAAAATACAGCCAGTATTAGATGTTAATCTTTGAAAATCTCCTCCATGTGTTGAACTCTAAGGAGAGGTCAGTTCTCTTCATGGTGCAAAATCAGGCTGCAGAATGATCCTCCTTGTCACATGAGGGGTGAAGAGTAATGTCATCTGCAGATGCTGAAGATTTAGAGATCCTTCCTTCAGTTATCCCACCAAGCTAAGAACATTAATATGGATGTGATTGCATGTTAGTTATGATAGTCTGCATGGATTTACTAATTTCCATGTATATCACACTGAAGAGGTACAGTTGTCACTGACCCAGTTCCATAGGCTCCCTGAAAGTCCTGAAGTTTATGTTGTTAGAGCCAGACAGAGAATCCAGTAAGAACTATTCCAAATTCTGTGTATGAATAGAGAAGAAAGTGTAAGCACTTTCTTTCCATTGAAACAATGCTAGTTTGCTCTGGCCCCTGACATTTTTGCCATTTAGCCACTCCTCACACAACTAATATTGTCTCATGCATACCCAGAGGAAATTACTGCAAGAAATGGTGCTAATTTTTTTTCTTTACAAATACTTGATAGTTTTATTAGGGAGTTTTCCACGCAAAAATATTTTTCTGAGTCACAAATCGTTACTTTGGCTTTCCAATCTAAATAAAAATTAGCTTCTTAATTTCTGTGAGTGATTTTAATGTGTAATTACTTCTAGAGAGCTACAGTCAAGTGACATTGTGTGAGGCATGCAACACTGGCTGTCATGAAAACGTGTGCACTGTAAAATATACCAATAATGTAGCTCTTGTCCATCAAACTGAAAGTCTATTTCAGCAGGTTTAGGAAATCAGCTTTCTATGTAGTTGACTAATAAAATTCATTATCCTTTAAATGAAAAAAAGGAATGATTGTGCAGTGTTAGCAAGCTGACTACTTAACTTTTCCCTCTTTTCAATTTTGATACACATATTAAAGCATAATACCCTTATTTTAATTTCTTGATATGCGATGTCCTTAGGGCAGTGATACTGAATTCCTCAACTATACCTTCCCTGATTTAATATGCAGTGTGAGAATCAGAAAATAACTTCCAATCTGTGGGTCTGAACTGCTTTGCATTCCTTCTAAAATGTTTGCCATTTGAAAGGCAAAAGTCTGACTTTAGATTTACTGGGGAATTTTGACACCACCTTGAATTCCTAGATGGCACTTAAGATGGCACAAGGCTGTTCTTATCTGTAAAACAGCAGGACTCAGGGGAGCAGCCCCAGTTTGTCTGTTACCCTGCTGTTTTTTCAGGCTTGAAGCACTTAGAGCTGTAGAGCAATTTAGTTCACATTGTGTTAAGAAATTCTGGAATATATAAATCATGTTGTGGGTACCTGTCCCAGCATCTTTCATGAGCTATTAGTGTAGCACTCACTGAAACGAGGTCCTGAATGCAGCATTCCTTCACATTACCAGTATTGTCTTGGACACAGGTTGGAAAACCCCTTAATTCCAAGAATTTGCTCTGGAGTGAAGGGAGAGAAAAATAATCAGAGGAGTAGTCTGTACAGTGCACACTGCTTAGATTCTCTCTCCCTGTGGAATGAATCTAAAACCCAGCAGAGCTCTGTACTAGGACCTGCCACTTTGAATTACATAGACCTTATTTTTGTTAGTAGTTTCTGAAATTCCCCTGCCTTTGTACAACTCATAGCATTTCCAACCATTACCTGTCCAGAAAAGAAAATCCACCACAGGCATTTTGTAGTTCACCACAACAAGCAGAAAATAGATCAAGCCTTCAGAAGAGTAAATGTAACCCAGTAGTGTTACAATATCATAGTGTTATATAGGTGAGAGATAGCGCACATGAGCAGTCCTGTAGAAATCAATGTTGACTATACCTGTAGTTGCTCACTTGCAGTGAAGGCTCAAAATCAGGGTTTCATATTGCCCTAAATACAGGAAATGTACTTAAGTCTTGTTTGTTCCAGTGCTTTTCCATTTAGGATTAAATTATCATGTTTTATAGGTAGTACAAGGCTAACAACATACTGTATGTTATTTGCAATGCAGTAGATTATAAAACATACCTAATATGTGTATTTTTCCATAGCAATGTTAATTAAATCATAACTTCCAACAACAATTTTACTTTTGTTTTTAGGTGGGGACCTCCCACAATTCAGTGATTTAACATGTGCGAGTGCTATTCCCCCATCCTGTGCAGTGGAGGTGTGCAGAATGAAAGCTGTTCAGATTTATGAGGGCGCAGAGAGACTGTCACACCTGGAGTGGCTCAGTATTCACACTGTCACACAACCAGCACTGAACTCTGAGTGCAAAGAGCTAATTTCAAGCAGTTACATCTCTGCTATGTGATAGTCTTCCTCTTGCTTTCAGGAAAAAAAAAAAAATAGCAAAAGCAGTTCACTGTGGGGTTTTGTCTGAATTTCTGAATTCTCTTAGCTTCTCTCATATCTCACCGTGTTCAGCAGCCCTGCTGTAATTTCATGTCCTTCAGGACATGGCTGTAGTTTCTCCTGACAGCTAGTGAGATTATTGACTAGAAAGTTCCAAAGCTAAAATTGCCAGGCATTTCCACAAGGGGATATAACACAAACTTGCTTGAACTTCATTTGTTCTTTGAAGAAGGGTCTGTGTCAGTCTTTTCCCTAGTCACTATTCAGTCCCACAAGAATTCCCAGTAAGAGGAAGCTCCTCAGCCTTCACCTAGCCACATTTCTAAGCCCTGTGCTGAATTCATGCAGTGTGTTTGCTTTCCTGTGGTCTGTAGGCATGTATCCCATAGTAGGGCTGGGAAAATGATGCAATTAAAAGGTGCTGCTGATGTGAGGGGTAAGCTCTGATGAGATGTGCTTGTTTCTCAGACAGCGGAAGGATGAGCTGGAACAGAGGATGTCTGCTCTCCAGGAAAGCCGAAGGGAGCTCATGGTTCAGTTAGAAGGCCTCATGAAACTGCTGAAGGTAAGGAGCTCCACCTGATATTACCAAGGAAAACACAGAGTGAGGCGAGAGAGGAGAGGGAGGATACGTAACCACAGAATTCTACAGAATCTGGCTGTTTCTACCCACAACATTTGGCTGTGTTTCCCTCCCTTTTTATTTTTTGCCTTGGTCTTTTAATTCAGGGTTTTCAGATGATATTGTTCCTGTAGCAGCACTGCGTCATCATTGTCACCTACTGCTAAGAGGAGTAAGAAGAAGAAAAGAAACTGGCATGTAAAACAAGTTAGCTGTAAGAAAAAAACCTCAGCACAGTACACTATTATTAACTGCAGCTAACAGTAAAGAATCACTAGGCTAGTTCCTTTAACTTTGCTTTTAAGTTAAAGTTTCTGTGACTTACTCAGTTGCTGGTTCTGTCAAAAGAGTCATTTCACAACCACATCTCCCTCTGTCACCTTGGAGATGGTTTCCCTACAACACTTGTTTCATTTTCTCGGATACCGAAGCCGGCCCTTGTTTAAACAGTGGAAACATGTCTCAACAAAGGATATCAGTTAAGAGCAAAGATACCAAAAAGCATGTGCATTTTTAAAGACAGACTAGGGTAAGATGGAAGATGTGTTTGTTTTTATTTGCAGCCCTTTTTTACCTGATGTGCTTCAGGACAGATGGTGCCACAAATTCACATTGGAAGAAAGCGCCCTGAGTAGCACAGGAGTTTTTGTTGTTGTCTATGGCAGATCAAATGAGTTAATGGAAATTCAGTGCAACTTCTGTCAAATATGGCTCAGATAAGAGCAGAAGGAATTTCACTGAAATCCATTTAGCAACATGCCTCCATTTAGATGCAAGATGCACCATTTAGATCCGTTTGCATCAAAGGATAAGTTTGACACCTTGTATCACTTGCCGCTCCTCAGACACAGGCTTCTGCAGCCACAATGCACCTCAGCATTGGTGTCACTTCAGCAGCAGAGCCCACTGAAGAGCCAGCAGATTTTTGGGAGCTGGAACTAGACAGAATACTTTTTGTTCTACCCATGAAATGCTACAGTGTCAGAACTAGCAGTGAAGGCTGCCTGCTGTTAGTGACTGCCTGGACAAAGAAAATTTGGGGTAGGAAATGACAGCAGCTTTCTGCACACTTTGCACTGCTCTGGTGTTTCAAAGTGTGCAGAGGTGGGACCTTAACCTTGTCTCATATCTTCTGCTATCTTGATTATACCTTTAACCCTGTGCTCCAAATTTGGCTTTGTTTTTTGGCCTTGTTCACTTACGTCCTGGCTCATCTCATGTGCTGATCCTCTTTTTCTTTAGGAAGAAGAATTGAAACAGGTAGCAAGTTACCTTCTCTTTGGAAGCCTTACTAACTCCTGAGTGTGACTGTGTTCCTGTGATTTCTGTTGCTTCCTTTGCTTGAGAAGTGTGTGTGTGTTCTTTTGACCAAAATTAATATTTTGCAGTTCTTTCCCACGTTGGTGTCTTGGAGCAATTTTCACAATGAAACATCTTAGTGGTCTAGAAAGTGAGTCATGGCTACAAGGAATCTTTTTCTCACTCCTCTAAATTAAAAGACACAGAACGTAGAAACCACCCCTCAAATGTAGTGAAACCAACCTAGAACATTAATGAAATAGATAACATTTTGAAAACGTAGTGAGAAATTTTGTACTTTCAAAAAAACCATAACTGAGCTTAAATTAGAAAGGGCAATGAATTTGAAAGCCCATTTTATCCAGAAGAATTCAGGGCATAGTGTGCACATCTTTAGAAGATGGCAGTGATGCTAACAGTCCCACAAGTCTTCAGGGAAATAAATGTTTTCTGCAACCTAGGTCAAAAAAAGCAAGTATTTACATTAATAATAGTAAATTGTAGAAGATTTGTCTCAGAGCTTTTCAGTATTGTAATGGATCTTGGAAATATATTAGGCTTATAAAAAAGGCACTTTTCAGATAGCAGTCTGATTTATGAGTTCAATAAAAGCATTTCATTTTAACAAAATGCACTTCCTCCTGCTTTCACCAGCAGAAGTGCAGTCACAAGTCTGATGTGCTCTGTCTGTGGTACAGCATGCAGAGTTTGTAGGTAATGATCACATTCATAAAACCAACATTTGGCTAATTTTTGTAGAGCATCAGTTTGTTGCACACAAAAAAATAAATCTGACCGAATATCACCTCCATGTAAGGACTGTCTTTTTTGATTCTGAAAATCTAATTGCAAAAGAGAAGCTTCCAGTGTGACAGGAGTTACCTTATCATGTAGAATGTTCACTGGACAGTGTAAGTGAAAGCACATTTTCAGGCTGCTATGAGGTATTTTTATGAGATTTTTTTTTCCCAAGAGTAATAGCCTCACTGAATACTAGGTGATGATGCTGAAAAATTACTCTCACCATTTCCATTTAATGATTCCCATTATGCCATGCCATTTCATGATCTGTTGAGAGAAACAGGATTAAATTAATTTCTGGACGAATTCAGTTGGAATGAGCAGCCTGGCAATTCATCTAATGCTTATAAATTATCTATTTCTCCATTGCCCTTCCTTGAGAAAGGATAATGAGTTCTTCACCACCCTGTCGTTTGATAGGCTGTGCAATTCCCCATATGTCATCCCAGCTCAGTCCCGGCAGAGGGAGCAATGGGCTAAAACTCCTGTAAAGCCAGTTTTCATTTCAAGCATTTTTTGCTAGGCTTGCATGACACTTGATAGTGGGAAAATTTTCCTGTCTAGCAAGAGTTAACTTAAGAGCTATTTGACTAGGGATGGTGAATTCAATAAAATACCTGAAAATTTTCCTGGAAGGCATGAGAGCACTGATAGCTGCAACCAAGTGCAACAGAAAAAGCTGAAGCCGTCCAAATATCCATGGTGGCTGTGGTAACTCCCCTTTCAGCGTGCTTTAGTCCTTAGCTGGTAGAGCTGCCAAGGTTTGGGAGCTATTCAGTGCTTGTCTTCTCCGCTGACCTTACAAAGAAGTGAAGACTGGCTGTCATGGTAGATTTCAGACCATTACATCCAGCCTTTGAAAACCACGGTTCTCCTGATAACCACTATGCAGTAATCCAATCCTAATACCACTTAATTCTCACAAACCTGGGCTGAGGTGGATCTAGATGAGTAAAGTATATTAAGTTTTCACCTCTCTGAAATCAGGCATTCCCTAATATCCTCCTATTTCTATATGCTGTTCATCAGTTCTGTGTGATACTGCCCAAATAGTATAAAAAGCGAGTAGCTTTTTCATGAACAATGAACTCCAATTGTTTCATCTTCCTGTGCTTCCCAAACATTTGGTGTTTCTTTATCATAAACACAAAATCTCAGTCGTAGCTGCAGAGCAGACAGAGGTTAAACACTGGGTGTGCAGCAGCTTTCACCTGTCTTAAAGGAAAATTCCAGCCCAGAAGTACTGGCGGGCATCTCTAAATAAAATGGCTTTTCTGAGGTTCATTCCTGAATATAACTTGATGACAGGAAGCAAATTTTGTCCATCTTTTTCCTCATCTTTCTCTGAAAGTTCCCACTGTTTTTGGTGGTTCCAGAACAGAGATCAAAGGCAAAGGGGAGATAAGGAAAAAGGCAAGTGGAAAAGGGCTTTCAGAGAGCTGAGAACCAAAAACTCTTTTGCAAATGTATTTCAGTGAGGATAAAATGTGCATTGTCAGGGCGTGAAAGAAGAAAGCTGTAGATCCTGGATGCTCTGCCTGATATACCGGGGTTATGACTAACAAGGACCTTGGAGAAGTCTCCAAGTTGCTTTGGGCCCTTCCTCTGGAGGACTAAATATCTCCATTTCTGCTGGAGCTGATATAGATGATTCTAGAAACAGGAGAACATCTGGCCTTTATATATTCCATTTGCATTTCATCCATCATTTAAATGTTTGAAAACCAATCATTAAAGAAATTATAAGTATTAAATCCTCCATTCTTCCATCAGTAATGTGCTTATTTCTCATAAACCTAATTTGCCCTTGATGGCTTTCAGGTGATAATGTCTCTTAGAAAGGAGTGATAGGATAAAATAAAAAATAGCTTAGTATTGTGATACATTATTTATGGTCCAGGCCAGGAATTTATAAAAATCGCATGGGCGATGTTGCACTCCTCCTGCAATGGCCTGCTCTTGTCTTTTTTTGGAACGTATTTGGCAAACATAATCAGAGCTGCAGTGGCAACCAAGATCAGAGCCAAAATACATGCCATGGGAAGAGTTAAGAAATCCTCCTGTATTTTTAAATAAAGCCAAGATAAGGGGAAACACCACCCCTCCAGTCACTTATGACTGAAAACAACCAGGAGCTTGTGCTGCAGTTCCCCTTTGAAAGCACTCAAGCCACCTCCATCCTTAGCATCTGCTAAACACTGGGTTTCAAAAGCCATGTGCAGTTTGGTGTGGGCTCCAGCGTTAGTTTTTTCTTACATGGATACACATTCCCAGGACTTGGAAACAGTGGATGAGATAGAGCTCTGAGTCTCTTGGTATCACTCACCTAGCTACATTAGTAAAAATCGCAATTTTGTAAAGTCTGCTTGAATTTCAACTAAGTGATCCTAACTGGGAGGTGCTAACAGCATGACATTTATATGACTGGTGTTAAAACATTTTCACTTCCAGCAGCTGAACCCATAGCAGGAATTTATATTACCCTATCCCCACAGTGTTTTGGGAGTGCCCGAGTATGTCCTGTGGAGCAGATAATTTAATAGTGGCTTAAAGAGTTCTCTAGCTCCAAATGAAAGGCAAAAATTTGTATTACTTATTGCAAATGTCAGACTTTATGTGAGTGAGAAGTTGCATGTACCATGAGCTTGTTGTGCAGGGAGGTGGAGGGCAGGGCTGTGCTGGAAGGGGTGCTTCAGGCCCTTGCCCAGGCTGGTGCAAATAGCTTTCCCCTTCTCACAGCTAGAATGGGTTACAGTTTAGCAGACATGCGTGTGAACTGGGGGAGTGAGAGGGGAGAGGGCAGGGAGGTCTGTAGTGTGGTCTTTATTAACTTGGGGTTTTTTTTTAATTTAGCTGCCTGACATTTTCCCATGCTTAAAGGAAGTCAGATCTTGACTCACATTTTCCTACTTACTGTTTCTCTACACAGAAGCCTTGCTGTCAACTAACAACTGACTTGGGTTTATTTCTTCTAGCAAAATTAACATTACCCAGCTGATCTGCAAACAGCACGATGCCTTTTAGCTGAGGGATGGGTGTCCAGGAGGGCAAGGCCGGCTCTGGCAAAGCCCCTGTTTTTAACCTCTTGGTTGTTTTGCAGACGCAGGGGGCAGGCTCCCCGCGCTCCTCACCCAGCCACACCATCAGCCGGCCTATTCCCATGCCCATCAGGTCTGCCTCTGCCTGCTCCACCCCGACCCATGCGCCTCAGGACTCTCTGACCGGGGTGGGAGGAGATGTGCAGGAAGCCTTTGCACAGAGTAAGTCTCATTAGTAGCTTGTCTGAGGCACCTGGAGACTGAAGAATGATTATTTCTTGTGGTTACTGACTGAATGTACGCAAGCTTCTGAGTTGCATGCAATGAAACAAAACAAAAAGTATCTGTGGCGACTGCATTTTGCCATTGAAAATCAGCTTTGTCAGCAATCAGCAAGCTGTCAAAGCAAGCAGGTAAGCAGAAACTGGACAATGATGCCAATTAATGGAGCTTGGGGTAAGAAAGAATTTTGATGCAAGAGGGTGGGAACAGTTATCACTGCTCTGTTAAGCAGAAAAATTACTATTGACCTCAGCAAGCATTGTCAGTGTGTTTGGTTTTAAATAAAGAGGTTAAATGGTACGATCATACAATTAGTTCAGGTAGAAAGGGCTTTTGTAAGTCTCTGTGTCCTTCTGCCCCAAGAGGGAGGGCTTCAAGGTGAGACCAGACCATTCAGGACCTTTACCAGCTGAATTCTGGATGGCTCTTGTCACTCATTTTCTCTGTTGCAGTGTTTTCCCATCTTTATTGTGTAAATTTGTTGTCCTTCTATCTGATTGGAACATCCCTTGATGCAACTTGTGACTGTCATCCCTTGTCTTTTTGCTTTGGGCCTGAGAAGGGTACAGTTAGACTAGACAGGAATCAAGGCTCAAATTCTAGATGAACTTTCTTTGCATTTCCAGAAAACTGTCATCGCCTTCCCACTCCTTTTTCAAGTAAGAATAAATTTTAAACTGTTTTGATTTTCTAATGCCATAAATTAAATTATTATGTTGAATAACACAGAAAATGAGTTGTCTGTGTTATCTAAATGAAGAAATATTCCCTTATTTTTTTAATCTGCTCTCTCTGAAATACTTACATAATTGCAATTCTATGATCTGAATAATTTTTTTTCTCTTTCCCCAGCACAAATTAAACATAAGTTTAAATGTAAGCTCAGAAGTTCCTGTGGTACAGTGGAGGCGTGCTTCTTCCCAAGAACCCAGTTCAGCCCTCTCATGTACCCTTCCAGTTGATTTTCCTGTGAATTGTGCCTTTGTGTGTATTTTTGGACAAAGTTGAGTCTGTAATGCAATCAAGAACTTTCTCCTAAAGTGCTGCTCAGTTCAAGTATTGAACGTAGGCATAATTCCTGGTCCCAGCATAATGGGTTGCTGCTAATCTCATTTTCTGTGGCAAAAGAAAAACAGGCAATATGTTTTCATTTTTTTCTGCTATGAGAAAAATTGAGATCGACAAAAATATGGAGCCCTAGCTCCTATGCTGTTATGGGACAGCTTCTCCTGGAGTTAAGATAAATAATGTAGTGGCCACAATAAAATATCCATAAACAATGCTAAGTCTGCCTCAGGAAAATGCATTTTAAGTGTAAAAACGTGTTCTGTTCAAGATCACAAGCAATATAAGAAGTTATGTGATCACATTTTAAAGCTGCTGCATTTGATAAATACCTAGGTTTGTGTCATTATTTACTGTAAGCTCTAGAGGGGAAGGTCAAACCCAAAGAACTTGAAGCCAGCATTCTGTCACATTTGACATACAACTTTGTGAGGGGGGCTGGGCTGGGGTTTTATGGCTCCATTCTCTGCTGCACCAACAGATCTGCCTGTATATACATAATGGAGACAAGCCGTGGTTAAAGGACGTTTTCTCTTCATTGGTTCTGTTTCTCTTTCACAGCGTTTGCAATAGTTCAGAGGCACAAATTTGGGAAGACTTTAGAGAGGGAGTGGTTGTCTGTGTGTGTGTAAAAGAGTTTAACTACTATAACTTACATTCCAGTAACTATTTGCTAATGGATACATTAACCCAAACTTGTTTAGAATTTGAGAAGGTTTTTTTAAATGTATTGGTTTGCATTCAGCAAATTTTAAAAAATCCACAGGAGCTGGCTCCTGTAAATAATTTTATTTGGAAGACTAGTGATTCTGTAGACTATATTGATTATTCAGCTATTCAACAATAGTATCTGTGTTCAGGATTTGAGGGAGTTAAGTACACGTTACCCACAGACCCCTCCTAAGGAAGGAGTATTCCATGCAGCTCACAAGACTCTCATGATTGATGGTTAAGGGAATATTGCCAGGTTCAGCAGGGAAACACTTCTAGATGCATTATTAAAAAGAGTTTAAAACCAGCCTGGGGCTGTTTAGAGAGGCAGTAGTGCTTCCTTTATTAAAAAAAAAAAAAACAAGGGGGGCTGGGGGGAGAAAGAGAGAGACAGTAAATTATAGAATATACAAGAAAGTCCTTGGGCTACAGGAGAGGCTGAGAGGTGGCGGAGAAGAGAAATCCTTACAGACTTGATGAGGGATCAGGTCAAGTGTGTTTCTTCAACATTTGCCATAATTATCTGGCAAATACCTGGCAATAATGGTGTCATTAAACAGAGCTGTGGGAACTTAGAGAAAACACTTCATTTCTTCCCTCCTCCCCCACAGGCACTGTAAATGAGTTCACGCTGGATTTAATCTTCCAGGCCTGGTCTGCTGGTGTCACCACACAAATGCAAGCTTGATGGCAATGAATAATCTCCACATATCTGGCATTGTGGTTAAATGAAGCATGAGGGTAGGCTTCTGCTTTTGCATACAGCATAAGTAAATGAGGCCATTCTGCAGAGGACTCTCCTGCACGTGCCTCTCATAAGGACTTTGATACCCTGAATTATCACAATGACAGCTTTCAGCAGGGTCAAAACTGCTTTCAACAGTAGAACATATGTCATGTGAATAATAGTTACACTGTGCTTTGTCCATCTCTTGCTTCAGGTGCAAGACGGAACTTAAGAAATGATTTGCTGGTGGCAGCAGATTCAATCACCAACACCATGTCTTCTTTGGTAAAAGAACTAAATTCTGGTGAGTGAGGCAAACAAGGGGGAATAGTCACCACAGTAACATTTCACGTTTATATGAAAAAAGCAGGAGGTAGGAGGATATGTATCTTTAAAGCTTTCTATGCTTTTATTAAAAAAATCCCTATGTAACAGCTTCTGGAACTCAGCAGTTCCCAAAGCCATGGATGTAGAGGTGCAGCTGGATACAGTGAAAACTTTGTCTGTGATTCCACATGACATGGGATTTCACTCTTTAGAAATTAGATTTAGCACAGATTATACAGGACCTCTTGTAAAATGCAGTCTGTTAGTATTACCATTAAAATATCCTACCTAATAACTGAGATAAGCAAAAGCTTCAGTATTTGATCCCACCACAAGAAGAAAACTATAACCTTTGGCAATATAAGTAGAATAAAATGCTTTTTATTCACTGTGAGGAGGTGGCATTCTCACTTGGAAAGGCAAAGAAATGCTAAAGTATACTTTAGTGAAAGTTAAACGGGACTTTTTGCTTCACAGAAGTGGGCAGCGAGACAGAGAGCAACGTGGATTCTGAGTTTGGACGGACTCATTTTGATGATCTGGTTCCATCCCCGACATCTGAGAAGGCTTTCCTGGCGCAGATCCACGCCCGGAAGCCGGGGTACATCCACAGCGCTGCTGCCACCGGCTCCCTCCGCAGTGACATGTGGGTACCTGCCTGACACTCCTTCCTGATCTCATTCTTCTTCCCCTGAAAACAGTGTGCAGCACATGGTATTTCCTCTCCCTCTCAATTATTTGGGTAAAAAAAGCATAAATCCAAGTGAGGACTGCTTCATGGTTATGTAGTAGGGGCTCTGTAAACAATGAAGCCTGGAACTTGGGATTCCTTCAAGAGTGAGCTGTCTCACATCCAGCCTGGAACATTCAGTCAGAATGGAGGCTGTGGGACAGCTGTTTTCCCAAATATGCCCTGCAGTCCTGTTCCGTGTTTAGCCAGACTGAGGGACCTGTTGGGGCTCACTGTAAAAGGAGAAATGTGTAAATGGAAAAGGCAGAATGTTTTTCATTGACCTACTCAAGTGATGAGCAAACAGATTGGTTTTTACAACCTGATCCTTCCTTTCAGAGACAATAGACATCTTTCTAGTTATTTTTAGTTCAGCCTCTTCGTATGAAGTTACCGAGAACTTTTGTTACTCATTTCCTTAGGGGAATGCCTTCAGCAGCCCTTTGGTGTATTTCATGAGAGAGGGAAATAACAGAAGTGTTCTCCACTGCCAGGAAAATATCAACCAGTGGAGCATGTGGTTAGACTAAAAGTATCCCACAGTCCTCACAGATTACAATAAAGGGAAGTGTTATTGACTCTTAATGTCATTCTTCTCAGGAGGCTATTTATTAATAATTGTCTTTAGGGTTACAGAAGATGGAGACCCTTATGTCAGAGCAGATGATGAAAATTATGAGAACGACTCTGTCCGTCAGCTGGAGAACGAACTGAAAATGGAGGAGTACCTGAAGCAGAAGCTGCAGGATGAGGCGTACCAGGTGGGAGAAGGACACCAGCTGCCCATGTTCCTCCATAAGTGAGAAAGGATGATAGCCCTCAGGTGCCCGGTGCTGTCTAACCAGCCCTGGGCTCTGTAATGTGATCTCTTCTGAGTTACCAGAGCAACCACATTCCAAAAGCTGCTGGCACCCTTCCACAGACACACATGCATCCAGCCTTTGTGCATCTCCAAGAGAACCACACTGCCTGAGGCACACAGCAGTAGTCTATAAGGGTACCAAGGAACCAGGTGCAACAGAACTACCTCTGAGCTTGTTCTCTGCCCATGCCTCCCAAGTTACTTAGATCTCATTCCGCACTGCCACAGGTGCTGGTTGGTGGTGTCAAACTGTCTTGCTATTTTCAGATCTTTTTTTTTTTTTTTCTCCAATAGCAAAAAACATTCCTAAGGGTTTCTCCAGTGTGAGCTGAAGTTCAAGTGCAGTCTGCGTGTTACTGTGATTGTCTGAATCTGGAGGTGCTGAAAGGGTCTGAAACGAATTGTATCCCAGAGAACCAAGTATTCAACAAGCATCTGGTGCAGAGAAGCCTGAGGATTTGTTATTAAACACCTCCCTGAGGAAGCTCTCAAAGGGCATTTGTTTAAGTGTCTGAGTAAAGCAAATGTGCCAGGGGGAGCTGGAATTCTGTAGATGTCCATAACTTCATCATGGTCTCCACTTCTACCTAATGTTGCAGATTGTTGCCATGTTTTCAGTTATTCTGAGTTGGAATACCTGAATTTAAAATACATTACTTCTTATAAAGTTGGAAGTAGTGTCAATAGGAGGGAAAACCTAGTTCAGTTCTTTGGGAGCAGAGCTGAAGCAAGCAAAAATAACTTTGTTCCCACATGGTGATTGACTCAAATTTGGACCTCACTCCTAAAGAACATGGGCTAAGAAAACCAAATTAGACATGTTCTGAGAGATCAGATGTCTGCAAATGAGGTTCAAAATTGATTTATGGGCATGAATTCTTTAAACTGCTGATTTCTAGGAGCTAATAAAATCTAGCATTTTTTTCTGGTAATTTTCCTCTAGTGTTCAGTGCTGGTCACTTTGGAGAAAATATGTGTCTGACAGGGTTGTGTTGTAATGAAGATTGTCTGCTCTTTTGGTCTTCTTTTCTGTAAAGCTGCTAGGATATGATAGTCTTGTAAGAGTTCATTGAGTCTTGTCAAAATTTGAGGTAACTTTGAGGTTGATGGAGGATGAGGATGATGAACATGTTGTTGTTAATGTAGACCTGGTGCATGCCCATAGTAGATTGCCAAAAGTAATTTCATTCCAGAGCTCTTTAAGGACATGACAAAAGGAGCAGGATTGTTATAAATCATTTACTAAGACAACAGCAGGTGACACAGGGGGAATTGTCAGAACTTTTTATCCAAGATACGAATTGTCAAAAATCACAGCCTTTAAACTTCTGAACAGGATGAACAGCTGCTGCTGATGTAATGAAAAACAGTTGTCAGTTTAGAGAAGGAGTGCCTAAATAGTCACAGCTGTCAGGCATCAAATAATAAATATTATTCTTCCTAGTAAAAATTCCACTTTCTTCAGAAAGAACAACAGACTAGTTTGACTGTATTTTGATTGCAGTATGGAAGTGCAATATATGGCAACAGTGTTATTTAAGTTTCTCAAGTTACAACAGGATTTTGTACATGCATAAAATTCAGTATGTATGTGCACTGCAGATAAGGGCAGGAGAAGTTACACATGTCGCTTGATGGCACTGGGTGTTACTCTTGCTTCAGTCAAAATAGATTTTCTGCTGTTTTCCACCAACATTGCCAGGAGAAGGCAAGGAGATCTCCTTATTAACATCAGAATAAAACTCCTGAATTTAAGTGAGCCAAGACTACACACGAGTAAAGTTTATTCTCCATTGTTTTACATTACTTGTTTCCACTATGGGAACAAAAACAGACAAAAAAACCAGCACACACACACAGCCTCCCCTGGCTAAAAAAAAAGAAAAGTTTTTGGGGTTTNTTTTTTTTTTTTTTAATACATTCACTGAGGGAACAGAAAGTCCTTATTCTAGACAAGTTCTACTTAACAGCATTTTTTTCAAGGAAGTTTCATGACGTAATTTATTCTCTGTGAGATTGTCAACTCCTATCAGGCAGTGATTTGACAGTAGTTACTTGTAAGTAGAATCTATTTTTAGTTGATACCACAGCTCCAAAGCATGTAATGGCAATGCATGAGAAGTCCTTCCCAGTATGGGTGATGTCATTTAAATTAGGGAATGGGTTTAAAGGAAGCAAGAAAAGGTATTAAGTTAATAGGGACTACTAAGATGATTAGGGACTGCTTGGAGACAGTCATATATTGATCCCAAGACACGTGCTTTGGCATTGGTTCTCTGCAATTTGCTGTTTATTTGTGGTATTTTGCTCTTCTATCCCTTTTTCTACTAATATCACTGAGTATTCTAAAAAAGCCACAGCTTTCTACTTGGAAAACAAAGGAAAATTGGAAAATTTCTGTTTAGGGTATCCTGTTGAACAGAGGCCAGGTCAATTATTCTTATTTGCATCAAACCATGGAATTTATTTACAAGCTGTTTTACTGTTTGTACTCACATATACACTGCGTTCGTCTGGATTGCCAAAAAAAGGCAGAAGCTGTAGCTATCATAATGCAATTGTCAGCTGAAAAAGTCTGCAAGGAGGAACTCCTACTAAGGTTGCAGAATGGTCACCTCAGTAATAATCTGATGACCATTTTTATGTTATTAAATGTCTCACTTTGTGTAAAATCAGCACATTTAGAAAAACATGTAGATGTAGTGTAGCATGAAAGATGGTTGGCCCACACCCACTCTTGTTATTTTGTGTCACCTTGTGTCCAAGAAAGATTTTTGTGCTAAACTCTAGATTAGTATAAAAAGCCAAGATACATAGGGGAATCAGGGACATGAAACCTTAGAGGAGACTTCTTTATCTCTCTCTCTCTTTTTTTTTTTTTTTTTTAGCATGTTGTAAATAACAAGTATCTGTATCAGAAAAAAACCCAAACACATTTAATGCACAAGTGTAAATGCTAACAGTGTGTATCCTCCCACATCTGTTTCTACTTTTGTTCTTGGTACAGTCTTTTGCTGATATGTTGTGTAAGATAGTTTTCACTGGGTTTATTTTCTGGGTCCCCATTTGCTCCCTTTATTTCTAGGCTTGTGCATGGCTTTTTTCAGAGTAATACACTGCCTGGCTGCTCACGGGCTTAATTTGTCATTTTCCTGTTTTCTGCCCTTTGTTATCTACAGGTCAGTTTGCAAAGTTGAGTGCAATATTCTTCTCTCTCCTCTCAAGTAAGTATTATTATAATTTAGAAGAAAGTTTGGAATTAATCCTCATAATATACATTTCAGTTGCAGTGCATCTTGAGGCACCTGAATGTATGTGACAATGCTGTTTCTTTCTCCTTTTAACCTGTGTTGGGATGCCTTGGAATCTCTCTGAATCAGTTCTAGTTTATGGATCTTTAGTCCTAGTCCTGAGGATTCCTGTTAAGCCATCACCCTTTTTGTATTTTTCTCTTGTTGACAGAGTGAGAATGTGAGCTTTTCATCCCTGGGGATGATGACAAGTGTATTAGCCAGTACAGAGAAACCTTACCCAGAAGATAAGGAATCAGATTACATTTCAGGAGACCTGAGTTTAATTCCTTTCAATGCTTTAATCTTCCAAGGATAACTGAAATGAATAATTTCTGATGAGATCAGAACATCTACTCTAATTGTGTAACAAGACTTATAGAAACAGTGAAGAAAACAATCCATCAGCTGCTTACACCACAGAGGCATCCTCAGATGTGCTGTGGAAGTTTAAAATGCCCCAATCTAAGTGGAGGGCACTCAGCTACTGGATAGAAGCTGGCAGTTCAGAAATATGGCAAGATCTATAAATTCCCTGCTGTCCCGATGATGCCTTAGGATTTTAGCTTTTATATTTTTCATATACAGCATTTATTTTTCATATATGTGTAATCCTGTAATTCTTTAGTGTGTAACTCTAAATTCCATATAGAGTGTTAGCTACTGTTTTCCCATTTTATTCAGACAAAACAATTCCTCTCTAGGCCTGGAAATCAAGGACACCTCACTGTCTCAGGCCCCAAGAGATGTAAACAGAAGTGGGTAGGGGCTGAGCAAACTTGGGATAAATGATTTCATTACCTGAAGCTGTAATTGGAAGATTAACCCCCAGTATGCAAATGGACCAAACCTAGAAAAGTATGAAAACTCATGACCTGTCGTCCATTTTTTGGGTGTAGCCCCTGGGGGGCTTCTGGTCTGCCTGAAATGTACCTGAAGACACTTCAATAAATATAACCACTTTTTATTCCCTTAATTTTGTTGGCCTCTGTTTTTAGGTAGCCCCAACAATGCATTGCTATATTCAGGTCATGTTCCTTACACATGCCAACCTCACAGTTGCAGCGCTGAGATTATTGCCAAGTTCAGCAATTGTGTTTCTCCTCAGGAAGACAGACAACATCTATTTTTATGAAATAGTCTGTTACTCTGAACGTTTGCCCAGGAAATGGGAAACCACACTTTTTTTTTCTTGCCTCAGCTGAAGCCCTGGGCTCTGCATTTCTGGCTTTCTAGGAGAGTACAGTGCCCTGCAGTGAAGATGGTAGTGAGATAGTGCTGCCCATCCTGCTGAGGCACTGAAGCATGGGACAGAGAGAGAGGAGAAATAAGAATAGGGATCTGATTCTGGTCTGCAGACTGAGCCTCTTCCTCAAAGACAGAACTAAAAGCAAGCAGAGGTCAACAATCAAATGGACACTAGAGTTTGGGAGCAGGGCCATGTTCAGATAAGCAAAACTGGTGAACTAGCCTATGCCAGCTTTAACAGGAGCTCATATTGTTAGATTTTGTGTGTCATGTTTTATGCTAGACCTCCTTATTTATATGGCAGTTTTGATGGTAAAACTTGACCCTGATTCAAGGGGTTTGTGTCTTCTGATGGCAGTAAAATGTGACTGATAAAATGTGTACCTTGTGAAAGCAGCTGCTAGTGGGTATTTCCAAAGCATCTGTCTCAGTGTCTCTCACAGCTGAAGCAGAATAACTGGATGTGAAAAGCAAATAAACTGCAATTCCCAGAGTACTATAAACACCAAATAACTGCTCATAAAAATTCTTCTAACATTGCTCCTCAGGTTACATTCATTTTCTCAGTAGTCTTGTTAAAAACATGAGCCATGTAGAGTTGCCTAAACATTGACAGCCAGAAAAATAAGTTTTCTTACTCTGTTTTGGTGCAGTTGTCAGTTTTAGATCAGGTCATGTGAAAAGGAAAGTAGATCTTTCAGTAACTATATATATATAGTGGAAATTTTATATGTAAGTGAATATAGTTACAATATACAATAATAAGCAAAAAAATTCCCTTTTTAATTAGGATTACAAAACTCAGGCAATTTTACTTAAGGTTTCCTTTTTTGTTGGGAAGTAGTGTTAACATAGTGATGGGAGAAACATACTGCTCTAAAAGCTTGGCTTTCTTGAAAATACGAATTCTGTCTCAAATTAGCAGATATTTGAGACTGAGATACTATCTCATCTCCTGGATGATTTTTGAAACCTTGACAAAAAGAAAGATGTCCATAGTGAAATTCTTCTTAGCTTCCAGGGGAGCCCTCTGGCCAGTACCCAAGACTGTAACATTCCCAGGAGCTATAAAAGCCCTGCCCTACAGAAACTGGCATCCAAAACTGGGGGACTTGGCACTTCACTTCTATCCACAAGAACAAAATGTATTTTGATACATTATGATAAATACCTCTTCACATGGTAAGGGAATCTTCTCAAGATTCACTCCATGGTGAATATGGAAGTCTGTCATATCTTGTGTATTTTATTAGGTACTTACATTTCACAGCACTGAAGATTAACTTCAAAATAGTTGATACCAGTCATGGTATGTAAAGTGCTTTTGCAGTTTTCATTGGGTTCTTGCTTGAAGCTTGGAAGCTGCATGAAGAGTTCTATTTCTGAGCCCTTATTCAGTCAATGATGATACAAATACAGTCAATATGGCTATAGGAAGTAGAAAGCAAAAGACTTTCTTAGCTCACACCAATATTACATTTGTACTTACTGAAATAAAAAAACTAAGCAAACAAAGGTGGGGGAAATTAGATCAGTTTATTGTAGCTCGTTATGAGTGATATTGCTGCTGCTGGCCAGCCACAGAGTTTGGTTCATTTCCTCATTCATCTGAAGTTGCTGTTATTTGATTGATGATTTTTGCAATCTGTTTGCATTTGCATCTTTAAAAGTGCTATGTACAATTTTCCAGAATGGATTTTAGCATCCAGTATAACCAATTCCCAAGAGAGCAAGTGATTCCAGTAATACATAAAATATACTTTAATAATTTTTATGTTAAATATACTTGTTTTATGTTTAGGAAAGAAACAGAGTGAATTTGAGCTTGTTTTCAGCAGGTACTAGGCAGATCTTGACATTACATGAAACTGCAACTTTGTTGTTATTTTACCTTTATCCCCTTGATAGCATTTGTTTTATTGCCAAGGGTGACCAATGGGAGCAGAAAGCCTGCATTTCAGAAACTGGTTGAGAAGCTGTCATTTTCAGTTAGTTGCAGTTGACTCATGCAGTGGACATGTCCTCACGAGACCTGCAATTTCCTAGATTTTTCTAAAGCTATGCTTTCTTAGTGCTGGCACACGTTTGAATTGGTCATGCCTAATTCGTTTATATGCATTATTATAACAGGAGAGAAGGTGTGAAGAGCTAATAGAAGTCAGACCTAAGGCATCCACTGAGATGGAGCACAGAGAGGGGGTTTTATTGCAGGTTTCGTTCTCAGATTTTAGCTGTGATCTTCTGTATCTTGACAAAAACATAATAATTTCAGTAAAAGATTCAGTTCTATTCTCACTTTGAACCTTCTCAATCTCTCAAAACCTTATAACATTAACTGTTGTGGGATCTGAGGCTTTGGGTGTCTGTGGGAGACATTTTCCATTGCAAAAGTGACTGAATCGTTTGTATTGAAACAGGTAGTTGGTTTTGTTTTTTTTTTCAAAAGCAAAAACCCCAAATCCTCTCAAATTTTTGATATGAATGCATTCTTAAAAAATACTGTGTATTTAAGTTGACTGTTTTTCGAGGACAGAATTCATGTTCAGTAACACTTCCATATTTTTCTCATCTCTTGTAATTTTTTTCAAACCTTTGTTTTCATGGTACCCAGCAGAGATTAGGAATACATCAGATGTTAGGTGATAAAACCCATGGGCCAAGGGAGAGTGTGGTCAATCTAGTCCACTCTTTTTTTGTTTTTTTCTTGAACAAATACATAAAAGCCAGCATTATCTGGACCATTCCATTTGGAAATAACAGGAGGATAACAGCACAGTACTTTTCAAAAATGGCTGCTATATTCACTCAGCAATGTTTTGGTTTTCTTTTATTTTTGTTTTATTTTTCTCCCTAAGTCCTCCTCTTCTTAGGATGTAGGCGTAAAAAAAACTGTAATAAAACTGTGACCAAGTTAGCAGGGAAGAAGGAGCTTAAATTTGTGAATTCATTTCTAAAATTACACAAGTGATAGGGATGTTTTTTGAAAAATCTCTGACAAGTAACAGAAGAGAACCTGTGGATTAAGTAACAGAAGAGGTCAAGAAACAGTTTCATATCGTGACAAATCATATGAGTCTTAACTTAGAATTAATTTTGGCACTTCCAAAACCTTGCAGTGAATTTAAAGCTCTGAGGTTTATTAATACTATTATTTCTTGTGGGAAAATATCTCTATCCCAGTGGTGGCTGTGGAACAGAGAGAAACCTGGAGAGAATTTAGAATAACCCTTCCCACAGTCCACCAAAGAGAAGTAATTTATCCAGAAAACATGAAGCAAACCCAAATACTTAACATTACTGTCAGTGCCTCTTAATGCATCTCATGTTTCACAAGCCACTCTTATTTTACTCTTGTGGGTTGTAATGGTACCATCACAAAATATGAGATGTTCCTACATTTTTGCATATTGGGAAAAAATTTGTCACCAAAAGGGTTGCCGAGCATTGGAACGGGCCACCGAAGGAAATGGTTGAGACACCATCCCTGGAGATATTTGAAAGGCATGTGGATGTGGCTCTTGGGGACATGGTTTAGTGGTGAGACTTGGCACTGCTGGGTTGATGGCTGGACTGAATGATCTTTTCCAGCTTAAATTATTCTATTATTTACATAACCCTGAAGCTGATTCAGTAAAAGTCAGTCTCAGGCAGCTGAGAACTGACCTCTTCCTGCCTTTGATTTGCATTTTTTTGTCTGAATTGTGATGAGCAAAACATTCGTTTGCTAAGATTACCAAATTAGTTTGCAGACTTAAGAGGTACAGGTGCATGTCTGATTTTTAAAAGATACCATTTCAGATGTACCTCAGAAATTTTTTATGAAACTCTCATTAGACGTGCAGTACAGGTTTCCTTTGCATTTATCAACAAAATGTTAATGCTTTTCTTTTACAACCATCTGACACAAGGAGACACTAAATTAAGATCATCATACAGTTTGGCATGCTTAGATATTAAGGAGTGGTGTGGAAGTGTTTGTGCTTGAATAATTAATACAGACAGTCAAATGGTCTCAGGAAGGAGAAGCAGCAAACCAAACTACCTGACCTTTCTTTATTCATCATATTTAATTTAACTATTTTTGTCAGAGTAATTTGCATTTCATCTTCCATCTCTTAGACTGGCTTTATGCCTGAAATAAGTAGAAAAGAATTAATGTGTGGGGTGTGGTATATTATGCTGTAATTATTGTATCTCATGCAATGCAGATTTGTTTTCTCTGTTAGGTAGTTCAAAAGAAAAAGGGATGAGTTCTTTAACTTAGGAAGGGTCAAATGCGTAAACAGTGCCTTTACAATAAATGTGCCAAAAGCAGAAGTGTGCAGTATTTCCTGACTGTAAATCCTGACATAGTTCTGAGAAGGAGCAGCAGTAACCTATCAAGCATTTTCCATTACCAGCTAAAACTTTAATGCCTCTTCTGTAGGAATTTAACATACTGATGTTTCAGGATACAGAGGAGCACCAGCAGAAACTGGTGCACCAGTGGACTAGGCTGTTCATGAGCTGTAGAACCCAGAATCATCCTTTCAAGTAACCGCAGGTTTTCTTAGACACAGTAAAACATACAAGACATTTACATGTGAGGGGAGGCTCATGATGGTGGGTGACTGTAAATCAAGTGGCTGAACACTGCACAGTGGGGATAAACCATGGTTTCACTTTCAGCAGTCTATTGTTGAGCGACCTGGAAGGGGAAAGTGGAAGGGAAAATGGGAATACTTCAAGTCTGTGTCAGTGCAGACTGAGTTACCCCAAGGTCTCACAGCAGAGCAGGCAATAGTCTTCTTGCCCATGGCAAGGAAAGTTTCCAACCTCCCACATGCCCTGTAAGTTTATATTTACAGCTCAAATGCCTATGGCTCACCTAGGTAAAATGGCTTATTTTCCTTTGTTAACTCCTTGAGGGGTAACCACAGGAACTGGCCAGCTCCCCTTTTGTTTCAGTAAAACAGCATTCAGAGGCTTTACTTGCTCTGCCTGCATGGGTGCAGCATGTTAAACCAGCACTCTTTAAACACCTTCCATAAATGTTTCTCAACAGGGAAGCTGCAGTCAGACAGACAACGAAAGCTACGTGAGAACTGATGATGAGGAGAGCTGCTTTCGGACAGACGATGAAGAAAACTCAGCTGCGAACTTCACAGACGAGTGGAACCAAGAGGTGCAGCGTCTCTTGACAAAAAAATCACATAACTAAGTTCCGAGGACTGTAGCACAGTACTTTTGTTCTAAGAGTTGTAGTTTGTAGGTGTGTGTTTTTTGACAACAAGACTTTTGTTTGAAGCTAACTTATATTAGCTACATCTTCTGTAACATGGCTCATTACTGGCGAAGCAAACAGACTGACGCATGTGCTGCTGTCACACACGGCGGCACTGTTAATAACTCACCTAAACCCTTTGCACATGATATTAAACCTGTTCAGTTTACAATGACAATACTGTTTATAGTTAGAAGTTTGATTTCTGAATACTTTGAGATTTTAGTAGATCGGTTTACTATACACTGTACATTTTTTTTTCCCACGGGAGAAATAAAAAGCGACAATTATGCATTTAACACTGAATGATTATACTCCTGAGTGTATATATCTAGTAGCCCAAAAAACAAAGTACCAGACTATATTTGCAATTTGTTTGCAAGTCTTTAAATTAAGGCTTATACAAAGTGTACTAAAATCATAATAATATAATTAATAATAATAATAAATGTCTCTAATTTAGGGCTAATGTGTAACTTAGGAATGTTTCTTTCAAAATAATCTAACAAATCAGCCATAGAAGTTAGTGTAAATATTTTTTTTCCAAATAGATATCATATACAAAAGGTGACATTCAAATGATATAGAATCTAGTTTTTAAATCAGCACAGATCTTCTTAAAACTGTGAACTATGTTTTGAAATACTCGTTGCTAAAGCTGTTTATAAACCACAGGTGCCATAAGATCCCTGAACTGACTGATGTTACGTATAATCCTCCATGGTATTGTTTCATTGATGTTTTAGCTTTAGTAAGCATGTGTTCAACAAACCAGTTCTTTCCATCTCTCTGCTCCTCCTCTTCCTCCCCGCCCCCTTCCATTATGTTATTTTCGAGGCCTTCAGCTTTAAATGTACAGGCTTAAAGTGCGCTTGCAACTGTTTCCTTTTGATTTCCGAATGTGTACTGCCTTAGCCAGCCACCAGATGTTCTGCATGCCCTCTTGGAAATGTGTGGTGAGACTCAGAGCTGGATGGAGAAATAGCGATCAGTGAAAAGCACAAGAAGAGCAGTGGATTTTTTCGAAAGGACAGGCATACAGTTACAGAAATGGAGTTTCGTTCGGTTTAGTATTTTTCCAGTATCAAGGTATTTCTAGAGAAAAGGGACTGACCTGGCCATTGGGCAGGGTTAGACAGTGAGGCTGCTGGCTAAAAAGCCTTTGCTCTGCTTTGACTACAAACCTGCAGCTATTCCTGAGCAGGCACTGACACAAACTAGCATCACCATGCTCCCCAGAGCAGCCTGCTCCGAAACAAAGGTGACAGCTCTGTGGCACATGGCCCTGCGCTGCAGAGGAGGCAGAGACAGGCCAGGGACAGCTGGAATAGCAGCCGGGCAGGGACACCAGGAGGTGTTCCAGGTGTTCCATGCTGGCCCAGCCCTTCTGAGCTGTGCAGTGTTAGCTTGGGACCGCCTCTGTGCCGAGATAACTCTACTGCCCTAAAAAATATTGGGACTCCAGTTCCTGGCTGACCTGAAGTGACACTGTCTAACAGCCCTGCAAACAGCGGTATTTCATGCAGATATTTCACACCAGCACAGTTTGCCTAGAGCAAGTGATGAGATACCCATCTAAAGCAGGTTAATGTGGCTTGTCTGTCCTTGCTTTCATGGTGACGTGGATGTGTGCTGCCGTATTTCTGTGAGATTGCGATGTAGCTCGACCCAGTAAGTCCACTTGTTTGCATGCGTTCTCCAGGCTCATGGCTGTTTCCCTGGGCACTATGTGTTAGGGAATGAATATCTGTGTGAAAGAGCTGCTGCCATTTTTCACTTTCATGTCATTTTATTGTGTATGCAGATCTCTTGTCTGCATATCCTTGCGTACTTGGGCTTGCTCTCAGACATCCAAATGCATACTAAGGGATCCAGATATATGTAAGCTTTTCATTTTTGCAATCACTGGTCTTTGCTCCTGGGGTATGTGCCGTCCTGGCAAGGCAGGCACCATATCCTCCACTGTCCCCTCTTCCAACCTCCTCTCAGGAATGAGTTAGCCTCCACTAGTGCCTAGCACTCCATGTTTTAAGCTACTCCAGTGAACCTGTAGACATTGCTGTCAGCTCAGGATTCCAGGCAAGCATTTCCTGAACAGGGAGAAGACGAGCTAGAACACAGCTACGTGCAATGGCTGATTAATTCAACCCATGTCATGTTTAACTGTACCCATAGTAATAGATCCCTCTCATCACCTTAATGTCTGCGTGCTTATTATCACCGTGCTTAAAATAGATGCACTAGACTAAATCCATTGCAAGAGCTTCCAAACTAGGAGCAAGAACTGAAGTTGACTAATCAAGCACCTTTCTGTTAGGCTGGTGTCAACAAGATGATCCCTTAGAGTTGGAGTTCTGGGTCCCTTATGCCCTGGAGCTCTGAGATGAAGCACCTCTTACTTAGCTCTGCAAATGTCTATTTTAAGCATTTTTCCAACTGTTAAGCTGGCTGCATTTTCACCCAGCTGGTCTTTTTGTGTTTGTTGAATATTATTTTGGTTGTGGTTTGCGGTCATTAAAACAAACACAGTTACAGAAGAGGTCCCTGGTACAGCCCTTTTCTTAACTGCCATGGCCCACCACAGCTGTCAGAACTCTGGGTGGTTTTACTGTCGCTGGAGGAAAACCAGTGGTTTGGAATCAGAAGACAGGGATGTGAAGATGTATAGGGTCCTTGAATGTCCAAAGCAAAGGTGGAGAATGGGTTGTTTGTAAGTAGTAATGTTAACTAAACTGCATAAAAAGGTGTGTGGCCTTTGTTGTGATATAATATGTATTTTCTTATATGCATGAGCCAAATTGTTGCATCATAATTTATCATAAGTGTGTCCGCCTTTACTTTCAGTCGTCATCTTCTCCCATCCTTATTGGTTCTTGGCAATTACTGTAGATAGACCTTGTAAATATTGCAACCTCAGTGGGTTGCTGTAATCACATTGGTTCAATTCAGCAGACGGAGCTGTGAACAACGAGCACTCCACAGTGTCCTGAAGAATAAAGGGCATTTTTACCTTTGAACCAAAAAAAAAGAAAAAAAAAAAAAAAGAAAAAAAGTACGAAGAGTTACATCCTGAGGCTACTAACTGCAACGCATTTTTAAAATTACTGTACTTGACACCACTTGAGACAGATACAGAGACACTAAAGATGTCACGATATTCATTGGTATTGTAACAGAACTGCTATTGTATGGGGTTTTTGTATTGCTGTTAAGTATTGTTTTGTGTGTGTGTGTTGGAACCTACTGGGGACATGTTATATTTTGAAGTGATTAAACTATTTAATTGTGTGTCTATATTTTGGAATGGAATTATTTCTTCATTAAAAAGATTTTTAAAAGGAATTTATAGAGAGTCATGTTTGTGGGTTATTTAGGTTTTGGATGTCCTGTTCCGTGGAGGCCAAACACCTTTTTTTTTTTCAGTAGGAAGGAAAGTGTGTCCCCATGGTGCAGCAAGTAGTCTTTGTGTCCTCCATGAGAGAACTCCTTTCACAGCACTTTGAACTTGGTGCTGAGCAGCACCTGCTTTCAGTGGCCCAAGGAGTTTCTTCTTTCTTCCTTTCTTAATTCTCTGTATCTTTAGCAGCTTCACAATCTGAGAATGAAGTTTCCATCTGTAAAACACCTGCCCCTGTATCTGCTTAACAGCAGTGAAAATGACCATAAGCAGAAGACATCAGGGCCTGACGAGGTGCCTGGTTCAACTTTAGAAGGTGGTATGTGGTTCTCAGGAACCTAAACTATCTGCAATAATGTAATTTTTTCTTAACCAGTGTGTTTCTCTGGCCTTAGAAGGAACAAAATGTTGGAAGGTGCCTTAGAATGTCTTTACCATATGCAGTCACACGTTGTTCTGTTTTCCCAATTACACTTTTAAGATGTCTTTCCTTACAGTTGTTGGTAATTGCAACTGGTTGCTAGTCTAAAAGAGCCTGGAGTTGCAAAGCAAGAGCTCACACTCAAAGCAGAAAGTTTGTGCTCTGATGTAGTGCTTGGGGCTACCTCATCAGGATGTGACAACATCTGGAGTGCCCAGTGGTGCAGCTGGGTGTGGTGGCAGCCCTTCCCTGCAGATGTGCTGCAGCTGCTGTCCCAGAGTGGGTCCCTGACATCCAAAATAGCCCCAGCTGGGCACACAGCATTGTTAGCTGTCCAGTGAGTTACACCAGGGAGGGATCTGTAAGATGGAAAGCAGTAGGAACACACCAAAAATACTCTATCTGCTTAGCAGATACCCCAGGGTGTTGGGAAGCAGATAAAGCCCAGTCTGCTGCCTCCTGACTGCTGTGGTAACCTATAAATCACCAGGGTTTATTTGCCCTAATTCCTCTGTCTACATGTGGATGTTCTTCAATAAAGATGATCATTTTACACTGTAAATTGTTTGCCAGATCTGCTGAACTTTGCCTCCACAATCCCAGTCCAAATTCATATCCACAAGATTGTAATGATGACATATAAGCTCATGAGGATAACTCTGTTTTATCCATGTATAATCCCAAATTGCTGTGATGCTTCCTTACCCACTATCAAGTCTATGGCCCCTGGGGAGCAAATGAGGCAGTAAAAACTAATTTATAGGCAAGGGCTGTTTTTCTCTTTGCCTCTTGGTTACTCTAACTGCTTTTTGCAAGGAAAATAGACTCATACATGAGGAAATAAATTAGTTTCATTTGCAAAAGGAACTAAAATAAAAAATTAGAAAAGAAAATAAAAGAAAAGAGAAAAAAAGAAAAGAAAAGAAAAGAAAAGAAAAGAAAAGAAAAGAAAAGAAAAGAAAAGAAAAGAAAAGAAAAGAAAAAGAAAAAAGAAAAGAAAAAAGAAAAGAAAAGAAAAAAGAAAGAAAAGAAAATAAAAGAAAAGAAAAGATAAAAGAAAAGAGAAAAGAAAAGAAAAATAAAATAAATAAAATGTGGTATTTAGATCTGGGTAGTTGGCTCCTTGGCTGCATCAGCGCAGAACTAGAGGACTAAAAGCATTTGGAATTTTCTGAAAGCACCTGAGAGTTTCATTCCGCAGTACGCAATTCTGTGGCTGCTCTTCCAAAATTTGCTTAGGCCTGTTGCTCAGCAGTTGTATATTCCCCTGCAAGCAGCCCTTAGGTCTGGGTGGAACTTTTAAGAGGGTGTTGCAGGAATATGAAGCAGAGTTTATCAGAGAAATACAATGTGTTGGGTAGGAAGAGCAATCTCTATTGTTCCACAAAGTAAAAATGTATTGAAGAATTTCATATGCTTCAAGATCATCCTGTCTAATACCCCAGAAAATCTGCAGATTAAGGATTCCCATTTGCTTTCTCCTAAATTACTGCCACCAGTTGAGTTGCCTGGGGATTAGGACAGCTATCCCAAGCTGCCAGCACTGCACCACCAAGCCTTTGGCTGCAAAAGGCAGAGCAGCAGAATTAGGTACAGTTCTTCCAGCTTTCCCATTCCCTAGGAAACAAGTCCCAAAGCGGAATAAGTTTTTCTGAGGGCCCAAAGCTCTTTTTTTTTTTCCTAAAAAAAGCTGCTTTGGACTAACAACCTTCTAGTACAAGGCTGAAGGGTATGTGCAGGGGAGGAGGGGAATTGTGCAACCACATCATACAAAGATGGTTAATGCATAACCTGAGATGGTTAATGCAGCTTGGAAATAATAAAGACCAAAGAGATAGGTGATGTGAAAGAATAGTTGCTTTTGTGTGTCTTGGTAGGCAATGAAGGAGGCCATGGTGCATTTTGTCATTGGTATGTAATGCTGCAGAATGTAGTTTGCTATTTAATGCAAGGTGATGTACTACTAGCAAATTAATTTCCTCATGGCTTGCGTTTTTTACACAAGACTCAGCAGTGGCCAGATGGCAGATGTGTCAGGCCTGCTGCTTGTTATGCTAATTGTCGGCAGTAAAGGCTGCCCAGTTAACATTTCTCCCCTGCTTGCTGCAGCCCAGAATTGCTGCTAGACCCCAACACTGCCTGCAGCCAGCAAGCTCATTCAGAGAAGAGGCACTCTCCAAGCTCGTGTTTTGACTGGTTTTCTTATTACTGCTCAGATCAGTTTTGGTCCTTCTTGGTACATTCCTGTCAGAAAAAAAAAAAAAAAAGGTCAAACTGGTTTCCAGTGTGGGGATGCGTCTGTGCACACCAGCATTTCTCAGCTTTTGGTCTTTGCAGCCCCAAGCTCCCTTGCAAGCCTTCCCTAACCCCAGGCAGGGTTCTGAGCCTCCATCCCTGCTCCTCCTCCCTCCACCACATGCAGGACAGGCTGCTCCTCGCCTGCACCAACGCTTCTCCTTATGCTTTTGGTGGTGCTGTTCAGCACTTTCTCATGGAGCAGGGGCTGCTGCTCACCTGGGAAAGAAGTTTCTCACTGCTGCCTTCCTGTCCCATTTCCCATGGGAGCGGCTATGGGGCCCAGACTAAGTAATCCTTTCCTGATTTCACCAACCAACCAAGTGTGTTTTTAGCCCGTGATCCACAGAGTTAAGTCCCCCTCCTGCACCCCTCAGTGGTGCTTGGTCCGATTACACTCTTTTTTTTTTTATTTATTCTTTTTTTTCTTTTTTCTTTATTGTTTATTCAGGCTTCTGGCAGTAGCCTTAAATCCCCCGTTTTGCACCTACACTGCTGCTGTGAGTAGGAATCAGGTGCTTAACAGGTCTCTGCACTTCTTTAACATCTGCTTTCCTGTGAAAAAGCAAGAGATTACATACTCTGTAAAAAGCACTTTCGTCATCATATTCATTATGTAGGTGCAATTAAACTTTGAAATCCCCCCTCAAGAGATCGCAGCTCTGACAAGCGACCCTATTGTCCTCTGCACAAAGTAGAAAAGTTGTATTTTAGTCCTTTCCCATGGCACTGTGTGCTGTCTGGAGTGTTTTCCATTTGTTACCTATAATAACTGCACCCTGGCTCTCAGCTTATTTGCCGGGAGACCCTCACAGCCCCCAGCCCCCCAGCAGATGGGGGGGCTCAAATACTGTTTGTTTCAGCTGAAAGGCTGATGCCGAAGTTAGTGCAGATGGTAATTAGCACTTGAGGGAGTGCTGTTTCCAGGGAATCCTCTCATCACTCGCTCTGAGTCACACACTTAGTGGAGGACACTTCACCAGAAACACGGTTTCTGCTACTTTTGGATGTAAGCTCCCACAAATTAATTAACTGAGTTCGTGTATAAATGCAAGAAGGAGGAGTGCAGAACACTTTTGTAAGGTCGCAGTCGTGAGAAATCTATGCAAAATCTGTTCACCAATTAAAAACTGGGTTTATAGAGGTTATACAAAGTCTGCACAGCTCTGGTATTGATTGTTTGTCTGGCAAAGTGATAATCAACAGAAAAATTAACTGGGTTTGACTGCAAGTTGGAATTGCTGAGGCTGATGGTGCCCAGGAGCAGCAAAATTAAACTGTTTTATGTTTAGCTGGGGATGCCTCACTTAACCCAACAGGAGCAAACCCGGAGGACTAAAACCAAATGAGAACCAGATCACTGGTTGTGTAGCTGTTCAGTGGCCAGCTACCACTTTCCTTGGGAAGCAATTCATTATTCCCCTTACATTTTGCACTATTGAGAGTGAAACATCTCATCTGCTGAGCCAACACTGCCGAGTGGCAGGTGGTTTTCCTGCCACAAGGACACAGCAGGCTAGGTCCTGCCATGGCTGGGCCATTAGGTACAGCTGAGGTACAGCAGGCAGAAATTCACCCTAATAGCTCTCTTGAGCTGATAGCAGGACTGCATCTGGTCAGCCCTTTACTAAAATGTGATGAATAACCATGGAGTGTTTTCCCTGGCAGCTGAAACCTTTTCCAATATGGAAATAACGTTCATGTCTTTAGCCACCTAACAGATGAGACAGAAAAACTGGTGGCCTTGTCCAGAAAATGTGAGCCAGCCTAATTCTGGGTTGAGGTTTCCCATGAAGCCGTGTGCTAATTCAGAAAGCAAGAACCATTGTGTCAGATCCTTCCCCTTTCCTTTGCTATAGACTGTCTGTACTAATATCTATAATACTTATTGTGTCATCTCTGAATATAGAACTCGGCCAACACATAAAAAAAACCAAACTGGGAAATGCAAGGCTTGAGTTGTGTCAAGAATCTGCGTCACGCCCTGTTGCCTAGGTAGCTACATCTAACATTCAGGGACTTGTTTCAAGGAATTATGAGCTAGAGAGATAAACAAGCTCTTTTAAGGATGCGGAAGAGAAGAGGACTCAAATTTGGTTTGCTGTCATTACTTTATTGTGCTCATTTAGACATTCATGGTCTGATGATGACCTAGAAACAGAGATGGAAGTATTTCCACCCTGTGGAAGTGTTTTCCTTGCTCCCCCCAAGCAGCTCTGTGTGCCTGGCCCTGTGCGATCCCTGGCACGGACACACACATGCACAAGCACCCCAAGGAGATTGTTCTTGTGTGGAGAAAAGAGTGGCATTCCAGATTGCTCGGGGTGAGTCAGATGTTGTAAGAGGTTCTGCAGATTGCATGGATCAGGCTGCTCTCATTTTTGCTGTACAAGAGGATGAACAGCCCCCAGCAGGTCAGGGTGAGAGCTGTGCTGCCTGTGTCCTCATGCCAGCACTGCTGGCCATTCCCTGCCAGACATGGTACCCATCCATATCTAAGAGCTGCCTTTTCTTGCCTCAGAACCCAGGCACCAGTTCTGCTTTTGTGAGATCCCACTGGAGTGAGGGTTCTGATTTTACTGCATATTGACCACCAAACCTGCTGGGCTTGGTTTTGTGCCTTCAGAGTGTGCAGATGCTGCAGTACGAGTCAGGGTGCCACCAATGTCAAACACAGGCAGGTGTCTCTCCTCCTCCTGAGATGAGATGCTCCAGGAAAAACACATGAAGGAAGTACAAACAGTTGAGGTGATGGGGATGTTCACCTGCTAACATGAAGTATCAGCAGGCATAATTGGTTGGCCTCAGGCCAATTTACCTCTAAGATGCCGATAGTGGCTCTTTGGAGTGTCAGCAAGGTGTTCTTGCTCATCAAGCTTTGTCTGATTGAAGCAGCACTATTGCAGCTCCCCTGATCCAGACAGGACTTTTCTCAAAGGGCACAGTAGTAATGAAAATGTTTATTCTTCATGGCCCATAAATGCATTTCATCACCATTAAGTGATACCACAGGTGTAACTCCAGGAAAATCTATTTTCAATATCCTATGTCTATAGAGCTATTCAAGCTTGCTCCAGAATTTCTAGTCTGACTTCTGGCAAGTTCAGCCCAACCCAGCCGTTCCCCTCATCTAATTTCCCTCAGAGACATGTGGACGTGTCTTCAGCTGCACAAACCTAATTATGCTCCCACAGCCCCAAAACTGACAACTAAATTACTGTTATAGAATACTTGCAGAATAAGCTTAACCAGAAGCGTTGCAGTGTGATTTGTTGGACCAGCAGTCTGAAAAGAAAGATTGTTATGCAAATCTAATTTGGAAATCATTAGCAAGAGCGATGCCATAGAACAGGATCCCTTTTATTTTTAAGGGGATTTCACCTTATTATAACCACATTCAGCTTCTGGATACATTAGCATAAATAAATTGCAGGAATATGAAGTATTTTTTGTATGGTAGATGGGCTTTTGAAGCTGAAGTCTCACTTGTCCTAAAAGCAGTGTTAAATATTCTTAAAAATCCAGCCTCTGTGGTAAGTGTGAATTCTTTTCCTTACAAAGCTGCAAAATTGCCGGGAAAAAAAAGCTTGCAAAATTGTTTGGGAAGCTCTTGTTTTCAGCAGAAAGTTGAAAGTGTTCAACTCACACTGAAAATTAAAGGCTGGTCCCAGTCCGTACTTTGCTCCATTCAGTGCCTTTCTTCCTGTATTTTCTGCCTGATATAAACCTACAATCCATGAAGATCTGCTGCTGCTCAGGAGTAATACAACATAATCCTGGAAGAAATAACCTCTGCATAGTTGAGACTTCATTTTTATCTCTGTCTTTCATGGTTATAAGACCTAATAAACACTCCAACTACAGAAAGATACGAGTATTGGAAACCAGGGCAAGGACCTATGGGAAGATAGTCTTCTCTGCATGTTTTATCTATCAGTAGGGGTTAAAGTTTCTATCTTAGTTGCAAGTAACACTCTTTACATTCTACTGCTTGTTTACATGTGGCATAGCAAGACTTGGAAAAATAAATTAATATGAGCCCAGTCCTCACAGAAGAATATTGGTCTAATCTGTTACCCAGTCACAGAAAACAAAAAGATCTTATTTTTGGAAGCCTGGAATCAAGGCCAATATTCTGGTCTGTTTGTTTCTAGAATAGGGAGAATTTTTCATCTTCTCCTTACATTTCTAAAGAATCTAGGAAGTAACATCCAACAGATATGAAACAGGAAAAGGATTCTTACAAACTACGAATCTGTAGACATGAAAATCAGAGAGAGTAAATGCAAAACCCATTCAAATAGTTACAGAGAATGCAGAAAGACAGGAACATGTATGTATTTTTTACAGTAATCATCAGCACATCCATCTTCTAAATAAAAAGTCCCCTGCATTTCCACTAACAGCTGTATCCTGGGTTTTTCTTGTAGAAAAACAGAAATGAAGTAACTAAGTTGTAAAACTAGAAGAATTTTTTTAAAAAAGAAAAAATGCAGTGAAGTAAAATCAGAAGCCTGGGGTTTATTTACTGCAGATAAGGACTTTCCCATAGAAAATAATTGTAGGAATGGAAGAGTTGTGCCACATTTTTGACGACAAACAAAAAAAAAAACAAGCACAGATTTTTGGCATGACACCACGCTTCAAATTTTCAACAGCCCTTTTCACTGCGTGTAGAGACAATAATCCTGGTGTGATGTGAGCCAAGCCACTGGCATGCAGCATGATTTTCAGCCAGCCTTTCCTTCCACACTGCAGCTCCAGCTACTGTACAGTTTGGTGTGAAATCGTGGTCCCGTGATTCGTTCCGCATCCCTCCAGGTCTTCGGTAGAAACAGGGGAACTAATGAGCAGTGGAGAATGGGACCAGGAAAGAATAAAATCACTTTGGGATTATTCTAAACTCTTCCCTGAGGTTTTTATGGGCAAATAGTTAATTAGGACTTCAGGGATATTTAATGCCTTGTCCTTAAGCATAACGTCATACCTAAAACGCCAGTGTTGGCTTACATTTTCAGTTTATGACCAAAAAGCATAATTTTTGCTGCCATTGCTGCATTTCCTCTCCTCCTTCACTCTCTTAACCTAAAAAGATTTTTTTCTTTTCCAAGGCCTATCCCTGCTCCATGAGGCCCTGCTCCAGACCATGGTCAATCCACATGACCAGCATTTTGTCCCGGCTTGTCTCACAGGTAGGACATGAATGGGTGCGAGCTACCCCCTCCTGGCCCAGGGACAGTAACTCTGGTCTTTCCAGCAGCCAGGAGGCCTGATGTGCTGGTCTTCATGTGCAGTATTACCAATGTCCATGTCTTTATCCTCTTTGGGTTGAGAATAAATATCTGCCTGGAGAGCACCACCCTGAACACTCCAGGAGGATGCTCTCCACCCTGGCTCAAGAAAACATGGTCCTGAGCCACAACTTCCCTCCCCATTGCAGAGTCCACTGCCTTCTCCAATACACAGTTTAACTTAAGGTTGAAGTTCAGTGAGACTCAAAAGTCGTGGACTTCTCCAAAAGAGAGAAGAAGAATTGTTTTTCCCAATTTCCTTTTGCTCTTATTATGGTTCAGCAAAGGCCTTTACTTCCATGGCTTTGAATATTTTCTTCGTCAAGAATGTATTTGTTTTCTGCATGAGACATTTACCTCTTGTCTAACCTCAAAAATTCAGGTGTCTGGAAATTTGGAGAAATTACAGCTTCAGAGAAGCCTCAAGACTAAACAATGATGTAGTAGAGGAGCTTCCAGGCAGCCTGTAAATTCCTGGGGCAGAGACTGTAAATTTGTCCAGGTTCTGTTCATTTGTTTATTTTCTCAAATACCTGCTTTAATGCAGTGGTAAATTAACATTTTATGGTGTGTTTGTGTTTGTAGCCCGCAGCTTTTATTATCACCTGTGCCAGCCAAGGTTCCCAGCTAATCAGCACCTGCAAAAGCAGAGGAGGACAGATCCACTTCATCACTGCTCTGAGGTCACAGGGGGAAGAAAGAGAGGCAGTTTTTACTTCTTCAGGTAATTTGAGCTTTTAAAATACACAAGAAGGAATAATTACAAAGATCCACAGCACCTCTTTAAAACCTTTGCTATGAATATTCACCATTAACATTTGTTTGAATGACACACATACTAACTCTTTTTTTCAATTTTGCACACACATTTTAGCATGAAAAAATAATGGAGGGTGGTTATTGTTATTACTGGTTTTGTTGTTGTTGTTATTATTGCTGATGTTATTACTATTATTTTTATTATTAATAATATTAATGTTATTGCTATTATATTTTATGGATTTGAAATTTATTCAGATGAAAAACCAGTTGTAAGAGAAAATTCCTTTTTCAGAGAGATACTAGCAGTGCACACACACACAGCTCACATAATGATGAAGGTACCATTAACTCATTCCCAAATGAGAGTTTTACAATTAGTTCATTAAAATTATTAAAATTACTTTATTACTTTATAAAATACTAAATATTTTAATAAACTGCATTTGAATGCATGCAATCACTCTAAAGCTTCACAGATGTCAGGCTCAGGCAGGGTACATATGCACACATGGCTGGGGAGATGAGAGGGGGGACACTCGTGTGCCTTCTGCATTTCAGATTTATTTCAAGTTTAAAGAGAAAACTCTAATTAACAAAACTGAGTTGCCGTCAAATATGCTATTTTCTGTTGGTTTCTATTTATAATTCCCACAGGACAGAAATTAAACTGAAACATAAATTGTGAAATACAAAAATCAGAACACATTAATTCTACCAGCCCTGCCTGCTCTCCTGAAGAGCTCCAGTGAGAAGGAAGAGCAGGTGTCTCCTCTCTCTGCACTTCCATCCCTCCCTCTTCTGCTTTCAATTGCTTGGAAGGCAGGACGTGGGAGCTGTACTTGTGCTGGGCACCACAACCCAGAGCAATGTTGTTGTAAAGGTTTTCCAGTTCCTGTGGGACTGTCCAAGTCAAGCTAATGACTGACTGATCAGTGTTGTTCTGTGAATACATTTCTGCTGAAGAGGGAGATTTTGGGAGCCTGGGCAGTGCTGGGGGCTGTTGACAGGTGTGAGGTAACACTCTGACAGTGTTATTCCCATCTGTTAATAGCTGTCCTAGCCCTGGTGAAGCTGCTGCAGGACACTTGCTAAACCTGCTTATTTTGTTTGTGCATCCACCAAGGCTTTCAGAGTTACTTTATGCATTGTTCTGGAATAACATACCAGTTGGTGAGTAAGCGGCTAGAAGTGTAAGTTATGCATCAGTGAAAGGCTTCACCTCTGCCGCAGCTCCTCTGCAGAGCAGGTAATGTGCTGCTGTCACGCCTTGCAAAGCTCAGCCAAAGATCACAGAGACCAGCTCCCTGGCCAGCTATGCCATCCTCTTACTTACTCAGCAAAATTGCTTTTATATGTCTGCCGTGGTCACATTTCTCCTTGCTTAGCTCATAAAGAAACCCAAATAAATCTCCCTTGAATACAAATTCACAGGTTTTAGAAACTGGTTCAGTCAGCAGCATTTGTGCTCTTCTCTGCTGGGAGCATGCCTGAATTATCCACTTGTCTCCTGGCTCTGCCTGTACTCACAGAAGCCAGAATAACCCTAAAAGCTAAACCCTCAACAGCATAATCCCATTGCACTTTTCACTTAATCCTTTACCACAGACATTCCTCATCCTTTGCCCCATGCAATATCTTTGCATGATGCTTGTTAGAAGAAATTGCTGTAAAACACATTGGTGAATTAAGGACTGTGACCCCCATTCCTCCAGAAGGCAATAAAAGGGCTTATTAATAACAAACTTGATTGATGGCATGAGAAGGCACTGTAAAAGAAATTTCTCATTCATTAGTTGATTAAGAGTTCTAGGAACCGCAGATCATACTGTGCTCGCTGGGACTTAGCCAAATAACGAGAGGAAGATGGTGACATCTATACTACAAAAAATTGATTTCATTAGTACTTAGATCATACTTTGGACCAGCTGTGGAAAGGATTAAAATTTTCTAGTGAGAGATGCAAATGGTATTCAGGGACACCAAAATTCATTAGTGTTGTCACCATACCATGAAACCAAATTTTGTGTCCCACTTTGTGTCGCCCTTCCTAGTGTCGTCATGCTAATCTTTCATAATACAAAGCTAAATTAAGTCCATGCTTACACTTTAACACACAGATGATGAGATTCTTCATTCATCCATGGAGTCCAATGCCCCTGCCTTAGGGGTACCTACACCAGGCGTGCATCAAACCTATTGTGAGATCTCTCCCTTTGCACCCACAGACTGGAGCACTCAGTGAACAAGGCAACCAGAAAATCCTTCAGGCCCTTCATCAAACTGAATTTAGCCAAACAGCCCCGAACTTTGGTGTTTCTGTCCTCTCTATGGCCTCTTGAGACAGATTCCCAGTGTATTTTTAGCTTGAGTGGTGTGGTTGCACTGCACCTACTAATCATTTGTTGCCATCTCGGAGCTTGTTTCCCCAAAATATGGAGCAACAGGTGAAGTTGTTGAAGCAAAAGGCAGCCTTTTGATTTTGACTATTTTGAGGGTTAGTTATTTTCTCAGCCAGCCTACAATTTTAGCTACTCAAAGCAGCAATTTCTGCAGAATTACAGCAGGAATGGTTTAGCCACTTGTATGCTTTGAAGAGTGATTTTTATAGTGTGAGAGCACCATATTCCCTGTTGCTGCTGCATCAGCTGCAGTTACAACTATTTTAAGGCTTCATTCCCCTGAGGTCTCCTGAGAGAGCCTGGTTAGCACCTGCATCCCATTATTACAAATCCCAGGAGATGTCCTCAACCCAAATCTCTTGCTCTGTGTTCTCCAACTTTGTTGTCTTGATGCAGTTCTCTTTATTTCACCCTTTGCACTCAGTCATCTCTGCTGGGGTGACTTGGAAGCAGAAAGGTCAGTTTTCTACAACCAAAAGTAATTAATTAGATCAGTCTCTTGAGGCCTGTTTGGAAGGGAAAAATACCTCCTGGTGCTAATCTGCTTGAGTAATATAAATGATGTGTTTCTGGCTCCTCAGATGCTGTTTCTACTCTTTTCACACCTCCAAAAAGGGAAGTACAATACAGCAAACAGCGCAGGTTAGACTGTGAGCTCCTGCTATGTCATTAACTGTGGAATGAGATCTAAACTCTCACCCCTTCCTATCTACTCTAAATAATGCTCTAATTTTTGTATAAAAGTTCATCGATGCCAGGTGAAATTCCACATCATGGAGCCATTCGGGCTAGTACATGATAAAACTACTGCCATATCCACAGGTCTTTTTAGATCCTCCTTCTCAGTGGATCTTTTTTAAGTAGCAGCAGTGGGGTCATGAAAGCAGCAAGGTACAGTTCCTGTAGAATACTGAAAGAGCTTCAATATCTACTGGTTTCTGATTGCACCTTTACATTTTGGTCATTCCCCTTCTTCTGCTTTCTGTCTTTTGTTTGGCAAATGTACTTGGCTTTGAACTTTGAATCAATTTGCAAACTAGACGTTGTATGGAATAGGGCTGGAGCCCACAGATACTTTTTATAGCTGATGACTTGCCTCTGTTTTTTATAAATGTAAAGGATAACATAGTTTTTTACTATAATGAATCATTTCCCTGAAAGAAAACACTTGGATTTTGGGAAAATGTTTGCATTTTAACTGCTTGGTAGTTGTTCTGATCTATGCTAGCTCCATGTCTACTGAGCATATTAAATGGTAAACACTTATAATCTGTGGTTCATCAAGTTCAAAATCCTACAGCAGGTGGGACGTGCAATAATACTGCAGAGCTTTGGTGTCCACTAATTCCCAACACACCAACAAAGTTCAAATTCAGTTTTACACCTCTAAGAAAATTGTCATGCAGCTACTCTGACACAAGAACCCTGGTCTCTTGCTAGCTGAGCCCTACACAAAATCTGTCTCCTGCATCAGAGAGAACAGAGGAGGTCGATATCAGTACCTCAAACAACTGTCAATTTATAGTACGCGACATCCATCAGATAAAATGATTAAGAGATCAGCTTTCCAAAGCGCGGCCCCAATGGCCAACAAAGATGCAGAGAGCAAGCCCTAGTATGACTGCATCTGTCAGGATGTATTAGCTCTGAGAAATCGTTACCCACCCTAGGGAGGAAAATTAGCAAAGAAAACCCCCAACATTAGTCTGAACTGTGTGGGGCCTTCCAATCAGGAGGAAGGGAGACAAAGCAGAGCTTTTCCTTATTGCTGGGCAGGCATTAACTCTCTACATCTGCTCCTGATGAAAAAATAAGCAGATCTGGGAGAATAAAGTCTGGGAATAATGGAATTTTTTTAAGAGAGCTCCTTCTGGCCTCCCTAGCCTGCCTTTTGTGAGAAGTGGGTTTGGCAAGACTGGGAAGTTTCTTCCTCCTTTTATTTTTGACACCGTGTTCTCTGAGTGCTGACAACTTTACACTCAAGTGATGCAAGATACACTCATAATTCATAAACTAAGAAGGGGTTTCCCTCTTCTGGTTTTTTTTTTTAATCTTGTTGTTATCATTACAAGTTTAGTTACCTACTAAAAGCACTTCTCATGCCAGAGGCTGCCTCTGTGGAGGCTAAAATATCTTAAAATGAATAGATATATAGATATCTATTATAGTCAAAGACAGGTATAGATTAGTCTTCAGGAATTTCATTATATCTGAGCTATCCTTGGTACTGTTGTTGCATGGTGCGCTCTACACAAGTGCATATGATAATCAGCACAAAGTTGTCTGGGGACAGGGATGTGAGAGGAGAATGGCTTCACTCTGTGAGTCTAGGTTTGGTAATATTCTGAGCTCGTAGGAGGTGTAAAGTTTTCTTTAAAAGGATGGAAATTTTAGTATGTGAAACTGTCAGACAAATGTATATCTTGTTCTGAAATATCTTGGTAATGTTTTTTTCTTTTTCTGTATTTTAAAATTTGAAAAATAATAGTGCGTTGATTTTTGAATGCTTCTTTTTTTTCAAAGGCTACATTAGAATATAAACCATAAGGAAAAAAATCTATCTGGGTCACTTGGTACAAAGGGGGACTATCTGGGTATAAAGGAGAACTCCCTCTATTTGTTGGCAGATAGACACAGGGGATGGAAATAAGCAAGGAGAGGAAAGTCTTTGAAGTCAAAATCTTACTTTTCCACCCCAATTGTTTACCAGACGAAAGGCAGAAGAAAGGTGTATCTAAGAAAGCAAAGCATTCAAGAAAAACACAGAGAAAACATCCTGGGGAAAATCTTAGCACTGCTGAATCAATTTTGCTAGCTAGTTGCATAAGATGGGGCTTTTTCCAGCTTGCCCCAAGATGCATGGCTGGTTCTGCTGCTGGTCACTGGGTACCCAGGGATCTAACTGGTGAGGAGGGATGGCCCATGATACAGGGTCTGCATAGGTATTTACCTCTGCCTTGTCAAATAACTGCAAGCACATCAAGGCTCAAACAGTTATCACAAATACTAGCATACCTCATTCTCTTTGCTTACTCTCCCTCCCACTACTAACTTACACAAGCTCTTCCAAGATCCTTTCATTTTTCAATGGTTTTCAGAATCTCAGCTGTATTAACAGACTCTACAGCCCTGGCAATAGTGACACACAGATATACCCCCAGAGGACTGAAAAGATGTATCAAGAAAAAGTTAAAACCATTTGGACAGGCAGGGATTATTCTGGTTTGCTCCAGGTTTCCTGGGTGGCTCTGGGTATGTCACCAAATCTCCACGTGCATCAACTGCCCATGGCATTTTGCTTCATTTTCTCCTTTTACAACCTAATTCAAGTATAATTAATGCAATGTAGTATCTAAAGGGCCTCTGACATCATTCTTTTCCTCCTTCCATCTTTTAATCTTGTTCCCTGTCCTTTTGTCAACTGTCCTATGTTGTGGTGGACTACATTTGTTGTTTACACTGGGTTTTGGATGCACTGGATTTATGTGATGTTTGCACTAAGGTTTCTGGTTGTACTCTTCCCCACACTAACTCTGGTGGTGGGTCCCATTTCCCCCCCCTACCCCTGGGATGTAGCTTCTCTCTCTGTCCCATTGGCCGGTGGTGCCTCGTCCCCCTGTCCCCCTAGGGGATAAAACCTCCTGGGACACACGACTCAGGTCTCTTTTCTCTCTGCTTCCAGGCAGGTGGTTGCTCCCTCCCTTCCCCCCATGCTCTGCCTAGGGATAAAGTTTTGGGTTAAACCAGAGCTCTGCAGAACGGGAGTTGAGCGTCCTTCCTCCTCATCCTTGTAGCAATTCTCTTAAGCCTAAGGCTTGCCAATTTAGCCTTTGAGAAAAAGAGAACAGCTACTGTCCTACATTTTAGGCCATAGCGCTTAAACTAGGTTTTAAAACCAAACTCAAACCCTACAAGATTTTTGCACATCATTACTGTGACCTCTGTTTGCACACTTTTAGAAGTGATTCTGCATTCTGCAACATAAATACAGCTACATATGTCTAGCAGGGATATTTAAAGGAGATTCTCAGATCACAAATGTGAGTAATATAAAAGATCCTGGCATGCATACAAGGTACTTAGGTTGAACTCAGAATGAATGAAATTTGGGGTTAAGGCACAATTTTTAATTCACAATTTAAATGTGAATTTGGGAGATTTTGATGAGAACGCCAGACTGTGTCCAGATGCCCTCCACATCCCATTGACAGCAAAGGAGAGAAGTTCACAGTACACTAAATACAGTCACATGCTAAGATATAACCTACAGCATCTTTCCTTCAGAAACTAGGGATGGTTCTGTTGCTTTTGTTTATAGTTCATGCAAAATTCCCAGACAATTATAGTTCTGTAAGTGCAAGGGAGTCAGTGGAAGCGCTCAGAATAAAAGCAAATCAGAAACAGGCCTGGCATCACTTCATTTGGCCTTGGAGAGCTCCCCTAGTCATTCTTCTGAGAATGAGTAATGCTGGGCATTGGATCTCCCATTCATCAGTGAGGCTGTGTTGACTGAAAACCCAGAACTGTAGGTTAACCTGAAGTCCACAGCAAACTGAATAAACACAGCAGTAGTGGTGGATACTGTGAGAACATAAAGTGAAATTTCGAAGCAACAGAGAAAAGTTCAGACCAAAGTGACTCGGTTGCTGAGCATTTACCTTGGCCCAGCATGCAAGTCTGTAAATAATACAGTGTATTAATACACTGGCACACTTTCAGCCTTTGCTGTTTCAACAAAAAGCAGTTACATCCTGACAGATATCCACGTGTTTGCAAAGGCCAAATGCCATGAGGTGACATCAGCCCCAGGGTCCTCTGGACCTGGTGGACTAAAGGCAGAGGAGAATCTGCCACTGGCTTCCAGAAATGTCAGCTCAAGACCTATGGGCATGTGGAACTGAAAAGAACAAGCGTGTGTCACTCTCAAAGCCAGGAGCTGGCAGAAGTGTCAAACAGATTTCATTAGCTGTGTACAGTCAGGTACATTAGCACAAATTGCTGCGGTTTAAAATGATTTGGTTTAAAAAACATGCCTTTGGGTGCTCCTGCAGCATCCTGGGACTTTAAATGAGCACTATTTTATGTTGTTTTTTAGTGGATTTCTTCCACTGAAGTATTTTTAGCTCTTTACTCTCTCCCACTGAATTGTATATCAAGAGGAACTGACACCTCGCTGCCCAAAAATGTAAATCACAGGGATTCTGGGCTTGTATCTGCAGAGTGGCTGCAAGGCAACACCTGGGACCATCCCAGTGCTGCAGCCACAGCTACAGACAAGCCAGCATGCTGTGTCTTGTTGACAGGCTCTCGTGCTCCTTGGAGGGAGGGGGAAAAACACAACTCAGAAATGAAAAGAGTAAGGCTACCTTTTAGTCCTTTGGTTTCTAGATGATTTTTGTTGTACAGGAATACTAAAACAAAGGGAAGGATCACAGAAAGGGTGAGGTCTTTGGACCAAATTCACCCTGACACAAAGAAGGAATAGCTTCCTTCAGGAGCTGTACCCGCCTACTCATTGTCTAGAAGCTTCCCATCCTGCAGTATCTGTTCACAGGTTTTGCAGTGTGCTGCTTTTCTGCTCTTTTGGCATCACTTTTGGGATCAGGAAACAAGAATCCTCTGATTTTTGGTACAAAAAAAAAAAGCAGAACGAGCAAAGTTATTCCTGCAAGTCACAGGAAGGGGTGAAGGTGGAATGGCTTTGGTTTCCCCCTGTCTGTGTGCCCTCTGGCCAGTGGCACTTAGGCCCAGCAGCCCCAGTGCCAAGGCTGGGGGAGCCATGGGCACAGCAGAGCCCTGGGCACAGGCAGTGCCAAGGAGAGGCAGCCACGGGCACAGCAGTGCAGGAGTGTGGCTGTGCTGCCCAGTCAGCGGCAGGGACACTGCTGGCTGCTTCTGATGTACAGCCTCTGCCAGGGCACGGTGTGGCTCAGGGACAGCACAGAAATAGGCTGTGCAGGCAAGGCTGGCTTTCTGCAGCAGCAGCAGGAGTGGGGCTGTGGGGACACGGCTTCCTACGGTTCGTCACGCTGCTTCCAATTAGAAGTCTGTCAGGGAAATAATCATAGATACCAAATCGCAGCAAAAAATCTGCAAGAATATGTAGGTGCTAAAATAGGGCATAGCACTGAAAATGAAAATCCCTGAAGATGGCTTAGCAGTCTCAAAGGGAACAAATATTTTCCTCATAAAATATTGCATAGGAATGTCTTGTGTTACTTATAATGAAAAATGTATGGTAAACACTTGACCCTTTTCTCTCCATGCTTTCTCAACAACTAGGCTCAATTCTTTATGATTTCCCTTCTTGAAGTAGTCCATAAATGTTTTATATGAACAGATTATGGCCTAGACATGCTCTCGCAATTCTCTTAAGCCTAGACTGGTGTGTTTGCTTACCCTGATTTGATCGGTGTTCCCTCATTGCTCATCTAAACAACAGAAGTTATTTTTCTTCCAGAATAGACCAGTGAGCCTGCACAGATGGGGAAATCATTTGTTATTACTTTGCTGAGAGCATACAAGTGACCACGTAAGAGATCCACGTTTCAGATAAGAAGGAATGCATTTATTTCCCCAGCATGTTTTTATGCTGTTACAGACCCAAGAAAACCAAAGCAAACCCTGTATTAAATTAATTCTCACAGAACTCTAGTGTTCTACTAGCCATATGTTACAAGTAAAAAACGTGGAACTGAAGACATGTTTTGCTATGAGGTCTTCTTCAGCAGTGATGCAACTCTTTTCCAAAATGTCATCTTCTGATAATTAGTGAAAGAACACACTCATAAAACAGGCATTTTTATTTTTCTGTTCCTGTAGTTAAATCTCTGTAGTGAGATTTTGAGGAAGATGAACTCACTTGTTGAGTGGATCCAGTGCTTACCCTACCTGATTTTCTGGAGCAAAAAATTGTATCAGTCCATGTGTCTGTCCATCTCTCTGTCTGTGCTGGCTGGTACATTCTCTTTATTTTCACTTTCTTCAGAAGTAATTTCTTTGCCCATATTTTGCTAATCAAGTTATGTTCTATAGATCAATTTTCATTACATTGCACTTCTGCCTCACTGGTTATGAGGGGTGAGCCATGAACTGTAAACCATATCTCATCCTGGCCAGGGGAGATAACCAAAGAGATGGTTACATCTGGATCCTATACTGTGTGATAATATTAAGCAATAATTTTTTTAATCTCTTTCCCTCTTTTGACCCCCCTGAATATGACATATTAATCAGAACTTCAAATGAACGAGGAGGGGGAAAATAAAATTATATACAGTACCATATTGTGGCTCAAATTAACAGCATAGTGATCCAAGTAATTCTCTATTGGATTCAAAATTTCAGTAGAATAAACCACATTCTTATTCTTGTAATTAGAAATTTTTTAATCAGACTCATTTGAAGTTAATTATTAATACAAAACCAGAAACGTGACACAGCAGAGGTAGGTTCTGAAAAATTTGTAACAAACTGCCAAGAAACTTCAGTTAATTCTTGTTATTTTTGAAGGGAAATATGCATGGAGAAAGGATTTCTGGTTTATAATGTTACCAGAGACTTATCTGAAAATCAGAAATTGCACTGAAACAATAATGCAATCCATTGTGTACTTCAAAATTATCAGAAAACAGCTGTGAATATGTTTATTGTTGATGCACTATTTTGGTTTCCTTTAGCATACAGAAATTCTGATTTACTCTTATTCATGAATCCCAAGTCTCCAAAAAATAATTGTATTGATTTGATATCCATAAGATTTAAGTTCTTCTTACTCAGATCTGGGAGCTGACTCAAAGTTTGAAAGTCCTGAGTACTAAAATACCCCACCTTTTTTCTCTTGCTAAAAATTAATGTAAGATCACAAGAACAGATACACTGGATCAGATTCAAGGTCCAGCTTTTTCAGGATGCTGTCTCTGGCAGCAACAAATATTACCTACTTTGAGTTGAACATAAAAATAGGCAGTAATATAGAAACATTCTCTTAATATAGTTACCAGTCTTTTTTGACTGCAGCTGCAGAGATGGCATCTTGGTGTTCCACTGCCCCTGTGGATTTTTCTTTCATTAATGTATTCAATCACTTTTAACCCTTTTAGATCCATAACATCCTATGGCATTGAGAACCACAGCCATTGAGATCCATGGCTGCTGTGCAAAGAACACATTTGTTCTTGCATTTCTTCCCAGTATGCCACCTAAATCTGTGTGTTTTACCACAAATTCCTTTATTCAGGGAAAAAGCAAACAATTACTCCCAAACTATTTTTTCAAGTCTGCTCAGGACTCAATAGAAGTCTTTATCATACTCCCTCGCTTGCCCATTCTCCTGGCTGTAGAGTCACTCCTTGAGTCTATTTGTCACTCCTTGAACCGAGGTGGTGCTACATTTTTGGTCTGGCTGGTTTCTTCTTTGTGTAGCTTTTCTTCTGTCATTATATATTTTTTAACAGAGAGTGGGAGACAGAAACTAGATCCAGATGCACTATAAACTTACATATGTTATGGCGTAATGATAAGTAGCATAAGAATGTTGAGCACAATAAAATCAAGGAATTCCTTGGGCTGGCAGAGACCTTAAAGATGATCTAGTTCCAACCACCCCTGCCACAGGCAGGGACACTTTCCCCTAAACTATGCATTACACCTGTTTTGGAAAATTCAAATCTTATGGAAATTATGGAAATGTTATACACTCCAATCTTACATGTCAGTTCAGGCCATTATGTGACCCTGCTAGGATTTCAGCCTCCATTTTTGCCTTCAACTCCTCAAACATTGTTAAAATTTTCAAGCTTCTACTTGAATTATTTCTGGTTCTACCTTGGTGTAGATTATTTCAATTCAAATGTAAGAACTAGGAAAAATACAGATTTGTTTGTTTGTTTGTTTGTTTGGTTTGTTTTGAACAACTTTTCAGCATATCTGTACAGCTGAAGTTCTTCCACACCAAAAAACTGAAATTTACCATGGAATAACTCCAGTTACCAAAAAGGACTTGGAGTGTTTTGGTAGGACTGATTGTGTGATGATTTTAAGTCAGCCTAGAGACCAATCAGTGCACAAAAGTGTTTGCTCTGTACAGGGAGTGGCAAAGTCGGGCACCACAGAGAGGAGAGCGTTGAAGCTACACTGAAGAAAGTCATGCAGAAGTACTTGACTGGGTGTCCATGCGTGAAATGCCCTCAAATGTTATCGAGAGCTTATTTGTAACTCATCTCTGAGGCCAGACAGTCCTTGAGTTATGTTTCATGTATCTAGGAGTAGCAATCAGTCCTCAGGTTTCTGTGCCAGAGGCGCTTTCCACGGAGAGCAAGCTGCAAAGCCCTGGAATTGCGTACAGTGTTTCCTTCTTGTTCCTCATCACCTCGTGCTGGCTCAGGCGCCAACTTCCCTGCAGCTGGTTTTCAGTTCTCTGGAGGTTTAGCGGGATGGGTGGAGAAGAGGAAGACCCAGAGCTCAGCATTGCGGAGTGTGATGTGATGCAAGCTCAGATTGCTCCCCTTTGCCCCTGCTGGATCAAATAGGCAGCAAGCCAGGGCGCTGGCTGGGCTTGTGACAAGTGGCAGCCCTTGGGACATGGGGCCATCTGATTTGGGACCCTGCCCCACAATGGGAGACCAGCCCACTTTTGTTTTCAGGGTGCTGCTGCTGTGCCAGCGACACCTCCTTATCCCGAGGTCGTGGAGCAGCAGAGAAGGACACACTCCTGACCCACACTTCTCCCTTGGGCTGTTGTCTCTTTGGAACAGCGAGAGTGCTGCAGGGCAGAGGGAGCACGATTGGGTGTGTGCACAGCACAGATAGCCTGCTCCAGCCCAAATGCAGCAGCTCAGGCTTTGGCAAAGCTTATCTCCTTCCAAAAGTTACTTTTGTGGACAGCTAATATTTAAAACAGTAATGTTGGATAGGGAAGGGTATTTGAGAGGGTTTTCCTTGCGATTCNTTCTTTTTTTTTTTTTTTTTATTTACTTCTCCCAAAGCACATGGAGTAGTAGAGAGCAACAACTACTGTTATTGTGTATCTTTCCATGGAATCTCGTTATTATCAGGGCATCTGTAGTGCGGTGAATTGTGAGTACTCTTTGTTTACTGAACCACTACAGGCAGCCACTTTTTGAACAATTTGTAACGAAAATATCTGTGTAGTTCTCTCTTTCTCTTCCTCCCACCCCTGCTACTCCTGGCTTTGCTCCCAGACAACTATCCTCTTCAATACAGAAAATGTCCTTTATTACAAATCAAAATCAGCTCATCCCAATAATTTCAAAATGCTTGCTATGCTATTATTTATTTATTTATTTATTCCCACCTTGTTTGAGTCTACAATGTATATTCTGTATCTATTACAGTGATGCTTGCTTTCAAATTTCAAGTTTAACAAATGATTCCATGAAGAGTTATATTTCTTTGTCTTCAAATAAATCATTAAAACTAGAATGATGCTTTTAAGTGACAAGACTGATCTGACTTTCCTTATTATCCTCATCATAATGAGAAGTTGGAGGCTGACTGAGAATAAAGACCAATATATTATTCATGCTAACAAAATTCTGAAATTATTTAAGTGTCTCTTTTGATTCTAGGACTTTGGACAACTAATTATTTTTGAAGTAAGTTTAAGAAACACTGAGAATTAAGTTCTAGGAACTGAGATCTTGTTGAAACTTCGCAGATGTGGAGCATGGTGAACTCCTTAGCTCACTTGAAAAGTTCTGCTCACCTTTTGCTGTTGATGGAAATTGGAAACTCCAAGCCCAGTCAGTAAAAGATGTATTGGCATGAAGATTTTGCTTCACATCAGGAGTGTTTTTTAGAGGGACTCACCTGGCTTTCCTCACAGAGCTGTTTTCCCCACTGTGCAGTGGGTACAGAAGCCATAAAATGGATTCATTTCATAAAAAAAGTAAACCAGATGATACCATGCATTTTCAAATAGAAATGCATTTAACACACTTCAGGTGCTAAAGCCTTCAACCCACAGCACCAGCCCAGATCTTGCCCAGGATTTCCTCCCCTAGCATACGTGTGGCCCTTGTGTTCCTGGCACTTCCCTCTGCTATGCCACTGCCTGCTCCTGTAAGCAGAGCAAAAGCCATGCCAAGGATAACACCCTTTGCTAAACAGCTGCCAAAATATTCAGCTCATTGCAAAAAACAGTCCCTGACAATTTAAATATGTTGTTGCTGGAGCTACTGAAGTGCTGTGCTACCCACAGCACTTACTGACAGCCACATGCATGTGGCACAGGAGAGAAAGGAGGCAATGGTGGAGGGCAAGGATACAGGATGCATTTTCTTATCATGACTGAGGGGGAAGCTTCTCTTTTAGCATCAGCAAGGCACTGCAAGGCCAGAACTGCAGGAGTCTGCCCTTTGTAACTCTCCAGGCTTGTGCTTTTCTGCATGTGTAGCAGCACTTCAGAAGAACTCCATTAAATCCCATTTAAACTGAGCTGCTTTCACCATCTCATACTAATCCATCTTTCTTCAGAGATCTCTATTACCTGTGTAAGTGTGGACACTGACATCACTGAAATCACTTTAGCTACAATGATATGTGTGTTGTCAGTAATTATACACAAGTTTCCATTCTACAGAAACAGCATGCCTGGATTTTCAATGAAACGCTGAAGCTGCAGCTCTGATCAGCAGTCGTGATACAGACATCTAGTTCACTCCTTTCTTGTGCTATTAGGATGGCACAAACATATATATTTTTATGTAAGTGACAGCCAGGGAGCTTTTTAAGTTCAACAGTGATGGTATTTACTCATGAGTCTGTTATTTCTCCCTAATTTCCTTTAGGAGTGTTTCTCTCATATTACAAACTTTAAATTTTACTGTCTTTGTGGGAGAGAAAGTGAGGTAGGCATTGCTTATGCAAATTGTTCAGTCCTGTGGGAAAAGGTTTAGTCACTTGTCATTAGTTTCTCTATTAGCCACTGTAATATATCAACAGTTACTACTTTGGATACACCTTTTCAAAAGTAATATTTAACAAAATCTCATCTTTTATACAGCAAAACATGAGTGAACCACTCATAGAAAATCTACAGCCTGACAGGGAAAACATGTGTTAGTTTTTGTTCTCTTACTGTTAGTCACTACTGTGAGACAGCCAAATGTGCGCACACGGATAGTGCACAGAATTAATTTCATCGAGAACAAAGAAACACATGGTGGGAGCGTGAACAATGTTAGGGGCTTTCAGTGTTCTGCTGACTGGGATATTCAGCCCCCTGAACTCTTCCACCATTGTTACTTTTATTCCTACAGATTCAATAAGACCTGATCCAGCTCTGTACACACAGTTCATTTACTTCTTGCATGGCTTGTTTCTATGGTAATACTAAAACAGGAGATATCTGATTACTCATGCTTCCTTATTTAGGAAAAAAACCAGTGTCAGATGCCATAAACTAAATGGTTTTAACCCATGCCACTAAGGAAGTGCATCTGGTTACAGCAGTGCGTCTTGCTGCTGTGATTACCCAAAGCGACCTCAGCTTTTCAGCAAAGAAAAAAAGTATGTTTTTTTTCAGATGAGGCAGTCCCTCAGTTCACTCCCCACATCATTGCTTCTGCTCCTGACAGTCACAGAAAGAACAACATGACTCCCTCCAGAATCTGTTACAGTGAGATGTGCACAGTACTTTCAAAGAGGAATTACCCTCCAATTTCCAAAAGAACCACTGTAAAGGGAAAGTGTGGTTCAGCACTGAATTTCAACTCAGCTGCCTAATTATTCCCTCAGGGAGCAGAATTTCTTCCAGTTGTAATCACAGTAATTCTGGCCCTCCAAATCAGAAGATTTCCTGAATTCTGCTGTTTGGGAGCCACTTGTAGAGGGTGAGGACACCTTGTATAATGGCACATTGCCATTTACACTGTTTATAATACACTGCCATTAGCAACCATTTCCACAGAATCATAGAGTCATAGAATGATTTGTCAGACTGTTGCTGCTTTCCCTGAGGCTATTCAGGAACAGCACTTCCCACGGTGCCGTAGGGGTACAGGGACCAGCTCCACACTTGGTTAGGTACTATCTGCCTCCTCTGCTGAGTGTCACAGTCTGCTCATCCATCTGCTTCTATCCCACAGATACCACTATTATCCCATCTCTGGGTAGGTGAAATTTCCAAGGAAAGAAGATCTTCAGCTTCACTGCTTTTCACATTCTCAACATATTTCCCCCTGGTTATCATCTGGTAGGTCCCAGCAGCTGAGGACTGTCCTCATGCACAGTGGGGCTCCTTTTTTACACTATAACCACCTTCTGAACAACAGCCTCCTGTTGGTCCATTACAACTGCTGGCTAATTCTTCTCTGCTGTTAGTGACAAGTATTACATTAATCTTGAGGGACTTGCTTCTTTCCCAGCTTATGTAATGACAATCCAATCCAGAAATCCTCCTGGCACCAGGGAAGCAGTCCCTAGCCTTGCAAAAATATTTTACACTTCACAGACCTGGACAGATTTAACATCATGATTTCAGCAACTTAGCCAGGCTCTCACTGATAAAAAAACTTCTTCTGCCTAATGAAAGACAATCTCAAACCCTGAAACTTTAAGGTTGAAGGTGAATCAGAAGAGACTGGCTAAGAAGGACTTGTGCACTCCTTTGGAAATTAGGGGTTTGGCATACATTCAAGAAAGCATCCTAGTCAGAAAAACAGATGTGGCCCTAATACATCGTGCATACTTAGGGGCTTCCCTGAAAAAGACCTTAACAGATACCATTGCATAAGTGCTTGTAAAGAACTTGAGTGTAGCATCTATTTTTTTTTCAAATGTTGCCAATTTCCTTTAAATGAATACATTTATCACCACTACTGACTATTTCAGAGTTTGAGAAACTCCCTCCCTGGAGAAAATCATTTTAAAAGGCTGTACTTGGGTCTGACCTCATAAAGGGGTCCTAACCCCTTAAATTAAATGCACTCTTAAAACTCATTCATTCATTCTATGAGAGGGGATATCAGGGCCATAGAGAGGTTAGAGAAGAGGGATTGCTCTCCAGGGACTCTGGTAGAGTGGGCAAATATGTAGATACAGCTAAGAACCTAATTTTTAATTCTGAAACTGGGCTGAGACAATTACTACTTAGTGCTGTCCTTCCCTGATGCAAGCAAGATATGTGAGGACAGGACTGTGCCAAAAAATCTTGCTTTGGCCCTACTGGAAATAATGGATTTGGATAGCAACAGCAGCAAATGATCATATCCTGTATGAGCTGGGAATTGCTCTATTTCAGCCTGCCTTTGAGAACAGAACATAGAAGGTGATGACCTTGAGTGAGACTTTTCAGGCTTAACCCCCAACAGTTTCTATAAAATATTAAGAGTGACAGCTGATATATCACTCCCGTTCCACACACACCATGTAATATAGTCTGTGTGTATCCAACCAATATATTTAATAGCTCACTAATGCATTTGGGGGTTGTTTTTTGAAGGCTTTGGCAGAGAAAAGACCTTCTATAAAAACACCATGAAACATACCTACCAGATTACCTCGTCAACACAACACAAGACTCATTCCTTCCATTTCCCTCCTTGTGCTCTGCTCTGCTCACCGTGGCTACTGGAAAAGAGGTAGCAGAGGCACAGGATACAACTGAGACCCTGTGGCCCTCAATGTGCAGTGCCCTGTGGGACACACAGGTGTGTGTGCAGGGCTGCACGCTTGCAGCATGGTGCTGCACTCCAGGCGAGGTTGGCAATTTATCTCATCCTTCAGTTTCAGATTAACCTGCATGGGTGCTGGGCAGAGCCACCACCTGTGGGCTGCTTGTGCTTCCTGCCATACTGGGGGCACCTAGGTTAGAAGGCCAAAGATAAACAAACATCCCAAACAAACAAAGCAAATGAAGCGAGGAAGGAAATGAGCAAGAGATGATGGTTTCCTGAGGATTTCCTCAGATGTTTCTGGATACCAAGCAGTAAGGTTTGCCGAATGCAACATTTTGGGGGAAATGTCATTTGGGAGAACAGTTGGTTAGGGGAGAGGAGGGAGAAAAAAGAAATAAAAAGTCTGAAAAGGTTTTATTCAGGTAGATTGGAAATTTTGCATGAGGGAAAAAAAAACCACTTTCTTCAACAGGTTGTACAAGACAACAATTGTGACTAAGACAGCTAATTGTGACTTTTTGGAAGTGCTATTACTTATCCTGAGACAAATTTGTTTTCTATGTATTCTGTACACAAAGGCTGCTGCTATGTATACGATATGTTAATTTCAACTCAATCCAATTTTTTTAATGGGAAATATCTGACATATTTTGGGATAATGTAAATAAAAAAGAAGTCACTATCCAGGAATAATAAAATTGTAAATGAAGAAACAGAGAAACATCTGCAAGTGAGAATGCTAAGTTTTATATTCAGATAGATGTATTTACATGGATTTTTTTTAATGTATGTCCTTGCTAGAGACTCAACCACACACTTGGCTTGTACTGTGGGTTTGTGTAATGGGTCAGATCCAAATGCTGGCAGAAGAGCATCTAAATCAGTTCTGCATTAGAGAGACTGATGCCCCTTTTATTTCTCCTTTAACTGCACTCACTGATGAAGATGATGCAGAGAATTAATTACAGCTATGAAGAATGAAAGTGAAAGGGCCATATTCCCTCCTCAGCCATGGCCCTGCACTGAGCTGACATCAAGGAGGTTGCAGGGTCAAAGGAATTCAGGAAAAAGCCTTTGGTAATAAATTCTACTGGGATTATGTCCTGTAACCTAACTGCATCTCTTCAATCAGCAATTAGAGATCACGTGTAAAAAGCTCTTAAAAAAAATGAAAGTCATAATTTCTTCCTGGAAGAGAGTGCAGTTAAAGGTGGATGCACTTCCCTGAGGCTCTGACCAGGTCACAGTTGTATCTGTAGGTGCTTCTCTTGCTATGTTTGAAGGAAAGCTAAGACCCAAGTGTGTTGCTTTGACCTTTCCTTTGTCCACTTGGAATCACCTTCTGTTTTTTCACTTGCTGCAAAGCAGGTTTTGTTAAGAGATAGCCAGCAAACATCCAGTTTTAGATATGAGACAAGTGTTCATTTTAAAACTGTTTTGGTAGGTAAAGACAGCTTGTCAGCCCACCCCAGCGCCAGCTGCTGCTTCCAGCACCATTGGTGGAACATGGCACAAAACCAAACTGGCCACAAATATATTGTTAGCCTAACCAGGAGGTCTGTGGTGCTAGGGAAAGTGCATGGTCCTAACACCTCTCTGCCAAGGGAAACAAAATTGACTGCAGAGGGACTACAGCAGCAAGTAACTGTTTTTGCAGCAATGGTTCCTGTGCTCGTGCTGGCAGTGGTATAAAACAGAAATATGGGAAGTGTCTCAGGGAAAGAAACACGTCAGAATGACTACACAGACAACAGCCTCCATGTTCTGGGACTGATAAATCCCCAGACCTTACATGGACCTCATAATGAGCCTCTCTAATGTTAAAAGTTTTTGTTCTTGGGCATTCAATGCCTGAAGGCTGTGAGAGATGATACCCATCAGACCAGGCTGTTTTGGCTCAGGGAATCACAGGTGCACAGGGTTCAGGGTGAGCCACGCTGCCCACAAGGTCCAGTGATGATAAGTGGCAGCACCTGGCCATAGCTGAGACCAAATACACCTCTCACCTAGGATGCTGGGAGCCTCAAGCAGGAGAGAGGGACCAGTCAGCACTGACCTGCAGCTGAACCTCCGGATGCAGGTCCCCTGAGTCAGCAGATCTCCTTGTAGGCATTTTAGACTGGATGTGCTCATAGGTGAGGTGAGGTGATTTTCAGCTTGACTCTTGTCTCTCAGCTCTGCAGCCTCCCTTCTGCACAATGAAGAATACAACTCCTGAAACACTTAGGTACATTGTTGATGGCAATCATCCACCAGGGCCTCAAACATGGTTGTGCAGAGTCCCAGAGAAGACCATAAAAAATAGCATATCTTTTGATCTTCAAACTCAAATGCAGTCTGCAGATGCACTAAAATCCTCTAATTGTTCTGCAGGCACAGAAATAGGTTTTTTGTCACTATGACACAAAGCAGCAGGATTAGGACAAAACTCAGGTGCTTTTAGATGAAACAAAAAAAGCTGGAAAATTCCTTCAGTTTTGAGTGGTAGGTTTTTAAGGGGCTAACCACTCTGCATTTCCTGAGAACGTTTATATTTGGGATTCCCCTCTGCTCCTCAAGGGAAACCTATGACCTTACGAGTGTACTTGGCTTCCAGGCCCAGCTCCATGGTTTTAGCATCATCTTATCACTTGTGTCACTGCTCTTCTGCCATGAAAGATTTAGCTACCATGAGCCCTACTCTGCATCCTTCAGAGCAGATGGTCCAAGGACACTCAGTGGTGGAGAACACCTCTGCACCTCAACTTCAGCCCTAAACTGCTCCTAAAGAAGGGGGTAGTTTTTGTTTCCAGCAGTGGGAAGGGTTGGAGACTCCATGGGTATCCCTCATGGCATTTCCAGGCTGCTCTTTCTGTCAGTTAATTGGGACAGCAGAGCTGCTGTACTAGTTCTGTATGGAGCCTATGCATCCCTAGGGATGTGAGGTCCCTTGAACTATGCAGCAGGAGAGGTCCTATAAACACTGGAGAAGAAGCCAGCCCTGCTCCTTCACACAGAGCTTTTCAGAAGGGTATGGCACTGTTTCCTCTGATGTGCATGATCATAGAACAGCTTCGGTTGGGAGGGACTTTCCCCCCATTTTAAATTTCGTCTTCATGTAAATGATGTGTCTTAACATAAATCCTGGGGGAAATACCAGGTGTCATTACAAGGGCAGGAAGACTCTGCACTATTTCTCTTTTCCTCCAAGCCTTAATTGATAGCTACCCTTACAAAAATAGGAAAAAACATCCTACACAGAGATCACCTCCCCTCAGCATTTATGGCTACATGACACAGAGCTTAACAGCACAAACCACTAGACTCCGTGTGGGCAGGGCATGACTAACAGTCCATCTGTGGAGCAAAGAACTAAAGATAGGCCTGACAGCTTCCCTGGCTAGCTCAGTTTTCGAGAGCAGGTGCGACAGCTTTGCCGCAGGGAGTGATTTCGGAGAGCCTGTGAGAATCAGCATCTCCTTCTGCAGAGCCGGCTCTTGCGCTCTGCCCCTCCGGCGAGTCCGGCTGGCCTCGGAGCCGAGCCGTGGGGATGCAGCCGGCCAAGAAGGGCGATGCTGGAGATGCTTCCCAGCCCCAGCGCCGTCCGACGGGCGCTCCAGGACCGGCGGCTGGGAGGAAGGCGCGGGGGCTGCACGGAGCCGGGCTGCGCTCCACAGTGAACCGCCGGCACCCGCAGGTTAACCTTGTGCCGAAGGGAGAGAAGAAAAGCAAAAGAAAGAGAAGAAAAGAAATTGTAATCTAGATATACTAAGTAAATAAAACTAACAGCAAAGTGATAATAATAGTGGTAATAATAATAATAATAAGAGTAGTAGTAGTAACTACATCCAGGCGGGGGCTGGTGCAGCCGATGCCCAGTGCGTGGAAGCCGCCGTGGCGGGGGTTGCTGCCAGCAGGGAGGGGAGGACACTGTCCTGGTGCTGCCGTGCCCGGAGCGGTTCCCATGGCACCTCCCGCGGGGCGGAGCGGAGAGGGGCGGGCGGACAAAGCCAGGCTGTCAGCGGGGCGGGCGGGAGAAAGGAAAAGAGGCGGCTGCCGCTGGCGGGGAGCGGAGCAGGTGAGACGAGAGCCGGGCTGTGCCACGCTGGCACCGGGAGCGGCCGGGCGGGGCGGGGGCGGCTTCGTGCGCCCCGGGCGAGCGCCTCGCCCCGCGGGGGACGGGACGGGCTCGATCCCTTCAGCCGTGGGCAGCTCGGGGCGGAGGGTGGTGATGGCCGGCGTTCTGATTCATCCACTGCCGTTGGGGCCGAAAGTACTTTGGGAAAGGAGAGAAGAGCTTACTGCTCCCTGCTCTTAAAAAAACAAACAAAAAAAAGGAAGTGAAATGTCAGCGCTGTGACGGTGCTAAAACAATCTCCTGACTCGAACGGAGTCCGCTATCCTGTGGCAGTGAAGCCGGAAAAAATCCCAGGAGTATTACGCTGAGTTGCATCACTTCGAGAGTAATTAGTATTTAGCGGGCTGAAGTACCGAGAAGCGTGTTTGTGTGTTTGTTTTGTTGCTGTGAATAGTTGGGAAGCAGAAGAGTTGTTGGCTGGCTCTGCGGTGCGCTGTGTTCATGAATTTAAAATCCTTCATGGATCCCTTGCTGGTATGTAACCAGTTTCCGTGTCCCTGCTGAGCTGTAAGCATCCAAAACAGCTTCTGGTAACGGAGCTTTCCTTCAGTGTGCTGCATGGTAGGAAACCCCTGTGATAAATAAGTCCCATTCCAGGGAAAGCGCTTAAAAGCCTGATGGCTCTGCACGCTGCATCCACTGACCGAGGATGACAGCTCCTGCAAGGAGGGATGCAGCACTATGGGCAGACATAAACATTCCTGAAGCTTCCCATGCAATAGTGACACAAGTGAGTGAGGCTGTGCAAAAAAAAAACAAGCCCCCCTTCCCACCAATTTCTACCAGTTTTTAATTTTAAACAGCTTCTTCTGGTAATCTAAATGAACAACCCTCTGGTGCTTTCTGTGGCAAGTGAGTTATAGTCCTTTTTGTACATGCTTCCCAAAGGGATAGTTGCTTTTTATCTGTGGCCCCGAACTGTGTAGCAAATGAATTGAGGCTGACAACTCATAGCTCATAACTTAATGTAGCAAGAAATCTAAAGCTGTAGAGAAGATGAAAACTTTTTACAAGAAATACTGTGGCAATTTTGCTGTGTTTTAAGAGAAGATAAATGCTGAGGCTGAGCTGACATTTGAGAAGTAGAATAGCAGAACAGTATTTCAAACAAAGCCTTGTGCAGCTCAAAGGTTATTTTGGTAAGTTGCACTTGCTCTTCAAAAGAAAATCTCTTTTAAAAGTCAAATGAACCATATAAAAGCTTCTACAAGAACATTATTGCAGGGTGAATCTAGTCAGGCTTCTGACTGCTTCAGTGAAGAGCTAAGTATTTAGAAGTACCATCTCAAAAGCATGTTGAGGTATTTTTTATTCACCAGCTGTATGAGCAGCTGCACACACCGTCATGTCAGGATGCCCAGGTCATGAGCTGAACGCTCTCCAAATCCTCGGCATACACACACTCACTCTGTGTCTTTTCTCTAAGGTACAGGGACCCCTGCTTTAATCCTTGTTTATGTCTTTACTCACACAACTGGATGCGCAGGGTGGGGCTCTACCCAATGACCGAGAAAGTACAAAGAGCACAAACAGTCTTTGTCTCACACAGGGTTTGTCAGCAACCACTGCTGAGATTGAATGGCTTCTTGTTAGTGAGACCCTTGCAGTGAAAATGATCCCCAAAGTTGAGGACAGGAGGGTTATGACCCCTTAATTCACCTACTGCCTTATCCTGTGGGTGAAGGTTTGAGTTACAGGAGACTCTCCATCTTTCCAAGACTTACAGTACTGCAATAGTGAAGTTTTATACTGTTCTTAGTAAGGAAAGATGACTGAGATGCTACAAAGTCTATTTAGAGTCAACCAAGGGCTTCAGACATGATTAGCAGTTGATGAGTTTGACTTTTCCTGAAGGTACATATTATTTTGGTCTGGTTCAAACTTAGCCTACAAAATCCATGAGCTACTACTTCAGTTTCCTAAGGATAAAAGATCAGCTTATTAAGAAAGGAAAAGGTCAGGGACAGCAGGGGGTGGAGCAGTCAATGTCTTGCAGGCTCGGTGACTATGAGACACTTATGTTTTATGGAGATATTTCAAAGACAGGAAAATATAGGTATTTTTCTATGACCTCACTTTGTGAGATGTGCCATGGGAGGGATGATGGTATAACTTGGCCAATTGTCCTGTCAGGCTGTATCAGAATGCCTGATTGTCAGGTTTGGTCATTTGGTGGTATCTTCTGCTTATTTAAAACTTTTGGCATTTGGCCACTTACCAGGTACCTGTTTGGGAACCTGGAGTTGAGTCCTGGAGTTGGTCCAGCAGAGGGCTATGAAGATGATTAAGGGCTGGAGCATCTCTCTTATGAGGAAAGGCTGAGGGAGCTGGGCCTGTTCAGCCTTGAGAAGAGGCACTGAGAGGGGACCTCATCAATGTCTGTAAGTATCTGATGGAAGAGTGCCAAAAGGCTGGAGCCAGGCTCTTCTTGGTGGTGCCAAGCGATAGGACAAGAAGCAACGGGCAGAAACTGAGGCACAGGAAGTTCCACCTGAACATGAGAAAGAACTTCTTAACTGTGCAGTGACTGAGCATTGGGACAGATTGCCCAGAGAAGCTGTGGAGTCTCCCTTACTGGAGAGTCTGACTCAAGAGCTGGATGCAATCCTGTGCTTTCGGATGACCCTCCCTGAGCAGGGAAGTTGCACCAGATGGCCACTGTGGTGCTTTTCCAGCATTGCCCCTCCTGTAATGTTGTTATTCTGTGATTCCTAAAGGTTAAGTTCTCCTATAGCATGCCCCTTCCTCTGAGAAGCAGAAGGGTTTCTTGAGTCATCACTATTGCTTCTCAGGCAAGAGAAGCTTTCTGTCCACAAGGGCAGTGGGCATTGCTCACTTGGGAGGACATGAAGTCTGTCTAAAGTGCATTAGAAACAACCTATGCATTGGTGATAATGACTGATAGTCTTGGGCTGGGATAGTTATTTCAGCCTTATGATTTTGTTTGTAATGGACTCTATTACTTTTAGTCTGATATTCTAAATCTAAGGTCCCTCTCTGATGAAAGAACTCTCAAATCAGGTTTCTTTCAGCCCTTACAAGTCCAAGTATTCTCAACTATTTATCGTTGTCTCTCCTGGCTATCTGGCATTTTTTCTGTATTATTTTTGAACATTCTTCCAAATGCCAATGAAACATTTGGAGGAGTTTAAAAACAAATTTTATCCCCTCCACCACACCACACCCAGCCTCCCAAATGGATAATCACAATAATTTATTGTTGTGGTTTAACCCCAGCAGGCAATTAAGTACCATGCAGTAGTTCACTCACTCCCTGCCTCCTCAGTGAACTGGAAAAAAACAGTAAGCCTTATTGGTTAAGAACAGCTCAAGGTTTGAAACAAAATATAGTAATAATAACACACCACTATTAAATATGCTATCCTTACTGTGCATCTTCCTGGATTCTTTTGTGGCTCCTCACTGCAGAGTAAGAGACACTGAAAACTCCTTGGCTTAGGGTAAGCACTACTTAGGAATAGCCAACACATCCGTGTGTTATCAACATTATTCTCATACTAAATCCAAAATACAGAGCACAGTACCAGCTACTAAACAGAACTCCATCCTACCCAAACAGGGACACTTAATAAGTGAAAAACAAATTTGGGGGCTTTCAAAATTACTAAAACTTTGGCTGAAAAATATAGTTTGAATTTACCTTAGAATAGCTTTTATCCTGATCCTTTTTCCCTTAAGCCATTCAACACTGAAACCTTAATACAGCCAAGTTTTATTTTTTAAATAGCTTAATTCCAAAAGAAGGAGAAACATTAGACTAATGCAATTAGGTGAGTGGAATGCTTTTTTCCCTCAGGCAGCTCTGGAGAGTGATACTATATCATGTTAAAAACTGCAAGTGGTTGTGTCAGACCGAGTTGGGCTGGGCAGATGTTGGCATGAAGCATGGGAGGGGAAACTGCAGCTGATGCAGGGAGTCCCAGTGGGAGCATGTTGACAGTAGTGCTCTGAGTCACTGGGAGCCCAAAACACAACTCTGTCATGATGGCACACATGGTGGTGTTGGGTGAAATTCAAGTGAGATCCTGAGCCTTTCAGCACCTTTATGTATATTACTCATTTTACTGCAGGTACAGGTACATGTGTGTGTATATAAAAGTCAGGGTTTTGGCTCTGCTCCTGTGAGCAAAGCTATAACTGCTAATGTGAAATCCTTGCAGTTTCTGTGGGGCTTGATTTGTCACTGATAGAAAAAAAGGTGAGGGAAAGTGGGCAATTCCCTGTATGGAGTTTGCCAGGTGGATCCTGCAGATCCTCCCTGCTGACAGCCTCCACTATGTCTGTCCCAAGGAGCAGTGAACCTGAAGATTGAACTCTGGCAGAGCAATGGGTGCTCACAGGACAGAAAGAGAAACTGGTGTTTACGAAAGGTGGAGAAAGAGCCTCAGGCAAGGTGTTGTTTTCAAGGGGTTTGAAGAGACATTTCACTGACTGTAAGGAAGAAGCAGTGACTTGTCTTCTGCCTTTGGGAAAGTCAGATAACAGGAAATGTTACTGGCAGCAGGGTTCAGGAGAGGGGAGAGGAGAATGTAAAACCTGAACTGCAGGGAAAGGATCTCGAAAACAAGAATGTTCTAGGAAAGTTGTCAGGGAAAGTGTTTATCATACTATTACTTAATTGGATCTCAGAACAGTTTCACACTGTATTTGTCCCGATGTGCTGGAGCACAACCCCAGAGCACAGTCGCAGAACAGATGGGATTAAGGCACAGACCTGTTCTGGGAGCAGTGCCCAGTGTCAGCAGCCAGCAGCAGGGCTGCCCTGTGCTATTTATATTATGGCCATGACCAAAAAGTGTTTTAAAAGGACCGAAGGAAAGCAATACTGCTAACAGAGCCCCTTTAGCAAGAGAACGGCTTCAGGAGGGGCAAGTGTGCTCAAATATGATCAGCATCTGTTGCCCTAAAGAGGGGACAGTTTTCTTCACAGTGATCCAAAAAGACGCCCAATGGTAGTGCAGAGGAGGAGGACATGTAATAGAGAGGATGAAAACATGACAAAATCTGGGGGGAAAGCCTCAGCGGTCTTCGATGAATGCCTCCTCCGTCCCAGAAATTCTTGTCTCTTGCTCTGAAGAGTTTTGCAGTCAACCAGCTTCATTCCCCTGAGCCTTTAAAAGCTCCAGATGTCAAATTTGTCCTATTTAAAGTTCAGGAGCTTAATCTTTAACCTGGTCTCTTCTGAGAATATCTCACCATGTTACTTTTCCCCCTTCTGGGAAGAAGCCAGTAGCATTTCTTCAGCAGGGCAATTTCAGATATTGAGTACAGCATTTACTCAGGTTTACTCTTTTCCTTAAATTAGTATTTATTTAGTAAAATTAGTAAAATAATTTAGTAAATTCAGTAAAAATTCCTAAAATTAATATGGTCCTTACACTGGATAATCTGCTGTACACATAAATGAAAAATTTTCAGGTTGGTCTAATTACCAGTGGCAAACCACATAAATATATCAAGTTGTCAGAAAATACAAAGCCTGCATAAATTTGACAGGTGAGCAGGATGTAACAATACAGATCTATCAGCTCTAAGCTTCAGACACCTGAGTTGTTTTAGTCTAGTAAATCTTAATAGAATCATTAAAGTCCACAGGGGAAATGTATCTCTCATCTCTCTGCATGGTTAGTTTGTACAACAGGTAATGTGAAATGGCTGAATATCTTCTCAAGCTGATCTTTACAGAGGAGTTTTATTAAAATAGGCTTTGATCTGGTAACCATTTTATGCCTCAGTTAATCCCAGGTTGAATACAGACTAGTAACAATCTCTTCACAGACTTTGAATGCCACTGCAAGTAAAGCGTGTTACGTTCTGTTGAAGGAAAACGATGTGTTTGGCTTTACTATATTCAGACTAAGTAGGAACACTCATTCTTGAAGTTTCTTTGCAATATGGCACTTGAAACCAACCTTGGATCTCCTGACTCATCTGTGTTGGGAATGTGGCATCCCTTACAGTTCAGAATCCAAGAATATTTGCTAGCCAGATGCAAAAACACAGACTAAGAAGCAAAATGGAAGCAATAGATGAATACCTCTCTTGATTTCCATCAGAGCCTGGAATTCTCCATATCTGATATTAGTTCAGAAGACACTGTCCTGTAGGAGTACCTGCAAATGCAAATACTATTCAGCAGTGTTTAAGTCTTATGGATTTAATGGTCAAATAAACACATTTCCAAGCACCTGCAAGTATTGTCTGCTGTGCTTTGTAAAGTTGGAAATGGCTCCTTGGCAGATGGCATGAGCACACAGTTAGTATTAATAGACCCATACACAAGGAGAACAGGGGACTTCTGTTTGTAATTAAGCTAATCACAGAGGCAGCGATGAGCTCCTGCCTTATCACTTATCACTGCTTAAATTCCAACTACCAGACTGCTCCAACAGAGCAAATAGTTTCCTTGGCATTTAATGCTCCCCAGTATAGTGTGCTTTGGGGTTTCTCTGGAATTGTAAGTAGACAGGGTAGGATATCCCACTCATGCAGCTCTGTTCTACTCCAACAGGTTAGTCTGCAGGTCTGCTGTAAAGCTAAATGATTGCCAACCATTTGGGTATTTAAATCCAATGACACAAATAAAGTGTGCCACATAAACAGACTAACACTTAAAGCACTTAAAACACTTAACTTAGTTATTTTCTGCTAGCTTGTGCGTCTTTTTTTGCAACTCAAGTTCTCAGACATTATTAATTGCAGTAACTATTTATAGTCACTGCTACTCCTTTCAACTCCATTAACCCTTTAATTCCCTCGTGAACTTTGGTGTCAATCATAATAACAGGAAATATTATCAAAAGAAATTAGGAAATTTAGAGGTAAAAGAGACTACGTATTGGCAATTGGTTGTGAACATCTTTATGTCTCATTAGCAAGCCCCAGAAATTTTCTAGGAATATACATTTCTGTAGAAGAAGGGGTTGTGAGGTGCAGCTGAAACCAGTCTGGGGAATGCCACAGGAAAACTGCATTGGGTGAAGTTTTGAACAGCAGCTCTAGGTAGGCTGTCTCTTGGAAGACCTTTGAAGTGCAGATTAAATAATTCCAGATGATGACAAAAAACTTTGTTAAGAAAACAAAAGATCTGGGCTTCCAGCCACTTAAGGGTAGTTGGTTTTGTGCCTGGAAAGAACCCTGGATCCACGCACTGCTGCTCTCGGGCTGCTCCTGTGGAGTGCCCCTTTCTTTCTCATCTTACAATGAGATGATTTTAGGAGATTTTTCACATTCTTTATCTGTGATGTGTCTCTTCCCCTGAGCTGCATCCTGACTTCACCACAAAACTGGCAGTGATTCTGTTCTGTCTGTTTGCTTTTTAATTTCCTCTGGCCTTTGCCTGAAAGGATCCCCCATTTTTCATAGAAATATAGAAGAGATCATAGAATGGTTTGGGGTGGAAAGCACCATTAAAGGTTACCTAGTTCCAAGCCCCCATCCCTGGGTGGTCTTGGACCACCAGTGAACCCACTGACTGATGGTGCCACAGAGACTGCCCACTTTAGCTCCTGTGCACCTGAACCCCACCTTTTACCTGGCAGAGCCTTGGTTGCAGTTTAACAACTCTTTTTTCCCAGCCTGGCCCTGGGTTCAGTAGAAAAGGGGTACCACAGGTTAGCCTTAGGCCAGCTGTGCAGCAGAGCCAGAAAATGCTGTGCTTGACCAAGAGGAATGAGAAGCAGCCTCTGTGTTCAGAGGTGGAGCATACTGCTTTATTAAACCAAGAGCTTTTGATTTACGAGGACCATGAAGAGGGAGGGGGCTATGAGACAAATCAGGGCTAAAACTCAGTCGTAAGTTTTCCCCTGGATGTGAAATGTCAGCAGGCAGATTAATTCTGTACTTTAAAACATTGCCTCCTCACTAAGTACAGGCAGATTTAGAGGAGGTCTTGTAACTGTTCTTGTTCAGGAAAGCAAATGTGTTTTTAAGGCTGGCCTCTGCATGCCTGGAAGCAGCTGGTGACAGCAAGTGACATTATCAGAACAGGTATTGCTGAAGTGCCTCCCCAGTAAAGACCAACACACCAGCCCCTTGCTTGCAGGTGTGTACTCACCTCTCCTGCTTTTGGCTGCTAAAATATTATGTGGTGAACTAAGTTTTAGAAATTTACTCTGCTTAGAGTGGCAAAAAGTGTGATTACACTTACAGCTGCATAATGCTGTTTCCTACCAGGACAGTAATTAAGTTGTTCTGGCCGGCAGTGCAGTTGTGCTATCGTCTTTGTAAGAGCTGTTGGTCAAAATAAGACCTTAGACTTTTTTTTTTTTTTTTTCCATGCATGGTGATTATTAGGAATGAATCCCAGGCACTGAGTTTTATCTATTGATTTAATTTGCTAGCTGCTACAGATGAGACCATACTTCATTTCACTCTTTCATGTTTCAGTACTGGGATACAGGTACTACCAGCTGAAACAGCAAGTCCTTTGGAAATTAAAGCATCATCTCTGGTATCTTCCCAGTGCTGTATTTCGAAACAAAGCATGGTTCCAACATGGAGGTGCATCTGTACAGTGTGAGCTGCACTGGGCATGACATGCTAGTACGCCTATCCTGATTTCTGATCTTGCTCATCTCCTGTGATATTCCTCCACCTTTCATCTGTGGATTTCTCCATTTTGTCTGAGAACATCAATTCAAAAGAAGTGGTAACTCAGCCAAGAATGTCACAACTGACTCTTTAGTCAGTTGTTGAAGTGGAAAGAGAGGAAGCTGGCCCAGAGTGAGCACCTCTGCTAGAGGGTCTCACAGATAGAAAGGAAAATGAGCTTGTCTCAATTTCTCACAACTCTGCCTTTAAATTGAACTGCTTTCTTTTCTCTTGCATGCTATGTTTAATTTGTGAACTCACTGAAAACCTCCCATTTCCTCAGAATCATCAGACTTTCTCTAAGGAGTGAAACTGCTTGGAGAACACTGCAGAAATGTTTTATTCACATAGAGTAGAACATGAGATTACAGACTTCCAACCACAGCAAGAAACATAGGTATCTCTATCCTTTAAATATGTATTTTAAAGTCAGAGATGCTTCATCCTGCCTGCAGAAGTACAAAAGCAGTGAAAAGAAAATGCTGTCGTTCGTTATGCAACATTTCTTGCTGCAATAAAAGTGGCTTTCTTTCTTCATCTGACATCCAGGAGTGTCTAATATTGAAGTAAAAGTTCCACATGAATATATAATTTTTAAAGACCAGTTAGCATTTTTGGACAGAAATGGCCTGGTACTATGAGCAGGGATGAACCTTCTTCTTGTAATGCTCTTTAAAGTTAAGATTTGGCCCCAGTCACTAATTCCCAAGAAAATACCTCTGCTCTTTCTATCAAGATGGAACAATCACTTCAGCTTAAACACAGGAAATGTTGGGTATAATAGCCATTACTTGCACAGATCTTGTTAACAAGAACATAATTTCCTAATCGCTCCCTTGAAAGCAAACCCAGATGATAGAAGCATAGTTGAACACCTGCCAAACACCTCAAGAACTCTGATTTCACACCCAGCCTCCTTCAGGAGTGCCAGGATAACCTCAACTATTCAGTAAAAAATAAACCCCAGATTTAAGCCCTATGTTTACAGTTCCTCATACTTGTACCATTGAATACAAAAAACTACTAGTTGGGATAGTACAAAAAATTAAGAGACAAAAGTGCAGCCACCTAGATCTGTTTGTGTTACAAACTAAGGCAATATAAAACACTGCAGGCAATATTGCCTTAGTGGCAACATCCATCACTCCATCCTCTCGAATTAGACCTTGAGAGGAAAGAAAGTTGAGGGATTTTAAAATATAGAGTACTTAGAGAACAGAAGAACAGATTCTAATTTTTATTGGTGGTCCCTCTGTAGTGAAGGCATGGGATTTAATGAGTCATGCAAAGGGCTCTGATGTTGCATCATCTTCATTCTGTAAGTGATGAAAACAAGAGCCTTCACTGGTGGTGGAGGCTTGTCTTGAGGTGATGCAATTGGAAATTGCTACAAGTTCATAGATATGTTGCTTTTCTATATAATGCATCCCTATACCAATAAACACTTAAAGCTGATAGACTTCCCTCAGGTTATTACAACACTCCTTTTTAAAAAGCAAACAACTCAGCAAATTTACCCAGCAGATGTTTGCAGACCACGTCGCGGGAACTGCAAATATGGGAGACAATTTTGTCTACATTTTCCCCATCAGCTTGTGAAACTACCAACTAGTTACCTACTTAAAAAAAACAAGAACAAAACAACCCCAAAACAGCACATGAGTAGTTGGTAAAATTATTATAATGCTTCAGAGAGGTTTTTTCTGTGGGGTGTATTTTTTTGTTTTTTTTTTTTTTTTTTTTAAATAGGGTTTCTAAATAGGATGAAAGGTGGAGCTAGTTATTTAGCCACACCCATGCTGAGGTTTATAAAGGGAGGTTATCTCAGGGAAGCTCTTTTCTACCAGCCTATGACACCAGACAGTTTCATTTAACTGGTTTTTCTCTTAAAAAATAATACTAATCCTACCATGTCAAGGCTTCTTAAAGGTTCCCGCACTGGGGATACTCCTCTAAATGAACCTTTGAGACAGCAAGGTAAGGTAAGTAAAGTCTGCTTTACTACTTTAATTCCTTCTTTACATCTGATTTTTCTCTGTCAGAGGCTGGAGTATTACTGTCATTTCCAAGGTCTGTGTTTTCTCTGCCATTTGTGATTGAAGTTTTGCTCTCTGTAGATTTGTGATCCTGTATCACTAGGTCAAATGGAGAAAAAGTACCCTTAAAAAAGCATCCCCAAAACTGGAGAGATTGTTCTTTGTCACAGGATAGTTATACTTTCAAGACTGATGACTTTGAGGGCTAATTTGCACCACCTGGCCACGACACTGAGGTTAATGTGGCTGTTGTAATTGTGTTGCTGTTTGTCAGTCATACCAATATTACCTTCTCAGGCATACAAATAAAAGATATGCTATGCTTTATTGCACAATTGCTGTGACTTAGTCATGACTTTTTGATACACCCAAAAATCCTGCTATAATTTTTTATCACAGTTTCCTTATATATACATGCACAGGATTACTTATGAGTTACTCAGTTCAGCAGAAGCCTCATGAGTGACAGTGGATGTCCCTCCATGAGATCAGGTTCTATAAAAGTTTGTTTGCTCTTGAACACAGGTGTTCACATTGGTACAATAATTCTGAGGACAGCTCTGTATCAGTTCACAAGATGTCTGGGTGAAATCTTTTGTAGTCTTCTACTGAAGTCAAATGCAGTATATTAAAAAAATGATCACAACAGTCAAGGGTGTGTAGCATGGATGTGGCAAGAACACTGGTCAGCATAAAAAACACTTCTCTCATTACACTGTTTACCTAACTCTGGGTTGTTGCTGGTGTGATGGTAAAGCAGAACTGTGAAGAATTGGAGAGACGGGAATGAACCTTAAAAGTCCTTTTTAGGAGCTCCTTTCAGGCTTCTGGGAAACTGAAAGGAAGTGTGGATGGATTTCTTTGAAAACTTAATATGCAACCAGATAAAAGTGTCTTAAATTTCTTCTCCAATTACTTTATCTGTACATAAGTAGATCAGAGAAGAATATTAATTTTTCATTTATAAATCTTCAATATATAAGGAGTAGTAGTCAGTAATACTTTTTTGTTACTAATTGCATCGAAAACATGGGAATATTTGAGGGTCACTAGTCTACCACTGTTCTGAGCGTATTCTGGAATAACTACCATGGGCTACAGAAATAACCAAAGTAATGTTTTCCACAAAACTGGTGCTTTTGATGGGTACTCTTTCTCAAGATGTAAGCAAAACTGTGAACTAATGTATTGGCAAAAGTTAACTGATGGCCTCTTGGATAAAATGTCACGATGCAAATTGGAGAGACTGTCACAGCATTTTGACTTTGTGTGATTAGTAGACATGAGAAAATAAATGCATCTTACATTTGAATAGACACATTTTCCACCTTGATAATGCTGTGGGCATTTCTTTGGAGCTTCTGCTGTCAATGTTAAACTTGTAGGACACTTAACTTGAGTGATGTGGTCATTTCTACTGCCCACCATATGTTTTCACTGATATGTAGCAAATTGTGGCTGTGCTGGATTGTGGTGAGAAGAGTCTTGTTTGACAGCATAGCATCTCCTGCAAGGGAGAGCCCTTGGCTTTATCCACCGCCATTCTTCCGGGAGGTTGACATTCTGCAGTTATGTTGTTCATAGCTATTTTTAAGTGCATTGCATTTATTTTAAGTAACTTATGTTGATTAAACTGTTAAAAAATATTTGCTGATATCTCTTGCTGTACTAGTACAGTAGATTGGGGAGGTGAAGGAGAAGGAAAATACTGTCAATACTGGCAGAGAGTCTTAGGTGTCTCTACTCTTGGATACTTTTGGATGGATTTTCTGGATCTGGGAGAAAGTTGAAGCTTTTTTGAATGGGTAATGCAGAGTTACTTACTTTTTGACATTATTGCATAGCATAACATCTTTGTAAATTTGGCCACTCCCCCAAGCAGGGATTAAAGAAACTTGGAAAGTAATAGTTGTGGAATGCTTATCTAGCATAATTCTGACATGTGCTATTCAACACAAATGACTCAAGTGACACTGACTGTCGTGTGGCTGATTACTTATTTTATTTGATAAATTTAGATAAATCTTCAAAAGGCTACTCTTGAGTAGCCAAACTACAAGCCTTTGGGTGCCATCTTCCTTTTCTGATTTGATTTTTGGAGCCACTTATGTACTAAATGTAGGAAGACTTCTCGATGGCCAGCTGAGTAAGGAAGAGACAGATGGCCAATGGCAATCTCTTGTAACTTCCTTGTAACTTCTTTGAGGCAGTGTACGAAGACTGACACTGACAGGGGCATTATCTTGACATGGCATTCCATTAGTCCCTTCACATTTCAAAATTTCTGCTTTCAGAAAATTTAAGCAGAGAATTCAGCATATATAGGTGGATGCTAAAACTGAATCTGGGTCTGGATTCTCCCTCCTTAATTCACGCATGACAACACCAGTGTGTTCAGAGCCAAGCTGGAGGAGGGATGTGGGGAGGCTTGCAGGTTCTGTTGGGATGAGTGCAGGGATGGTGATGGCTGGAAAGGCTGGCCTGGAACAGACGCTAGACAGAGCAAAAGGAATAAAACAGGTATTTATTGAAAGGCCTTGAAAGGATACACCTTGGGCAGCATAAGAGCCCAGCCAGGACAAATCCAAGATGGATCCTGGTCATGAGTTACCACACTTTTATAAGTTTTGGTTCATCTGCATATTGAGTTCAGTTATCCAATTACAGCTCCAGGTTATGAAGTCTCAACCCCCCTGGCTGGCCCCCTTCTCTTTGCCCTGTTGATGCTTTTTGGGTAAGGGTTGTCAGTGATTCCCTAGCTGGGAAGGGATTGCTTTGTCTAACTGCACTGTGGAGAGAATTTGCTAATACCTAATATGAAGTTTCAGAGTTACAGACTAGCAGCAGAGAATCTGAAAAGCATAAAAGCTAAAACCCAAGGCACCGGTGGTTGTGGAGAAGGGTCTGGTGTGGGAATTTTTGAGAGGCTCTGAAGGGAGGACATTGGTTCCCAGCAGGAAGGGGAGGGAAGAGTGGAAGGGGAGAGGTCCTCTCACAACAGCAGCTTCCGAGCCTGTGCCCCGCCTTTAAACCTTGCTGGCCCTGCACAGTCATCTCTTCCACTACCACCAAGAAAGGGAGTTTTCTGACGCCTGGATGAGAATAGAAATGCATTTTTCTCTACATTGCTAGGTCAACCAAAGTCCCTTTTACCTGTACTGCTGAGAAGACCCAAGCTGACCCTGCTCAGCTGGATACCTTACTGCTTTATGGATTCCTCTGTTCAACTGTCTTTTATTTAAATTGTAGAATCCTTAACTCAGAGTGCTCTACGGATCTTAAAATAACTGCCTTTTCTTTAACATTATTTGATGCCCTTAAGTAATGTATTTTTCTCAGGGCGGTGCTGTCAGAGGACAGCGACTGCTGGCTATTGTCTCCCTAGTTTAGTTACAGTCAAACCAACTCTCTCAGTTTAAACAGTAAATCGTGTAGACTTGCAGTTTTCTAGTTTTTGTCCACCTGATGGTCATGCATATAGGGAACAATTTCCAACACAAGGAAGAAGACTGAAATTCAGCTCCTTTGTGTAAGCTGGGAGGCACAAAGAATGTGGTATACAACAAAAACTCTCCTTAGATAACTGGGATCTAAATAATAAACTGACAAAGAAATATAACTGCCAGCCAGATGTCACTTGGCCTGAAACAAAGTTTTTGAGGTGTGTTTGTAAAATGCTTGAAGGCCACATCAGGTAAAGGGTGTGCTTAGTATCCTGTGTATGACTTCAGGATGATGTATTGTCTCTGCTGCTGCAAAAATCTTTCACTGGGATGCAGGGGCTACAGGCAACATGTGATCATGTAGAAAACCAGATAGAGAAATCCTATGCTTGGCTTGTCAAATGATAGGGAACTTATTCTGTAGCTGTGGAACAGACCAACAAGAAACATTTGTCTGATGGATGGCAGTGATATCTCTCGTCTCCCCTTGAAAGGAACGCGTAGCTACTGGTACGCTTCCGTCCATTAAAACAATGTGGCACAGAGGGATTGATGATGCTTTGTTGCAGCATTCACTGTGTGCTACTGCAGGAAAATTTGAAGTGCTGCCTTCTGATCTGTGACCATGAAGGTCTTATTTCTGGTTTTGTTGGTTTTAGTGATATGTAATAAATCATAGATAAAATGTGTCTGTTCTGCAGTAGCCTAACTCTACCCATTTAAATCCTCTAAACGGATTGGTGGTTCAGGATATAGGGCCTCTGCGTTTCCTGTATATGTCCTGCTGTACATGTGGTGTTTATATGTGTTTTTTTCTTGATGAAGCTGTTTAAAACTTGAAATTTCAAGTAAGTATTTGTTCAGAATTATGTCTGAGATAAAGCTGACAGGCATTTCTGCTTTATTCATAGCCCTAAGCTAAGGGCTGGTCCTAGAAGGTGCTGGAGAGCCCACTCAGGAGTAACCAGTGAGAGGTGGGTGTCAGCCTTTGGGCTTGCAGGGTGCTGTAGCAGGGCCTGAGCTTCATAGGGCAACCACATACTCTTCTATATGTGCTTAAGTGGGGTGTTAGGGGCTTCCAGCCTACAAAACTGATTTTATTAGAACATAAAAATAAGTGTGAGTAAAAAAAAAAAGCACTTACCAACAGGAGAGAAATCTGGTAGGTGAGATTGAAGCTTCTTAATATTATATACATTCCATGCCCTATGTATTCTGTGTAGGTGGGTCCTCCCCTCCTATTTTATCTAGTTGTCTAATTTCGTGAATTCTGAAGTTGAAGAAATTTTGTGCTATCACCAGTTTATTTCCACTTCTTGTTGGGTTTGCCTTTTGGTTCAAATCCCGGGCACAAGCCCAGTACTTTGCTCAGGCATCTCCCATTGTCCGCTTGTGCATCACGTCAAACACGGAGGGGTTTTACTCCCAGCTCACCCCATGGAGTGCCCTCACAGCAGTTAAATAAATAGCTCTCTGTGAGTGTATAAACATAAAACCTCTTTGAGCTGGATTCTCTTGCTGTGCTACAGGATGCCTTCCCATTGGTATCAAGCACAGACAGGGCCATTTCTCTGGGATGGGTACTGAAAAAACAGTGACCTTATTCCAGTTTTTTTTTAAAAAAAGACTATAAAAGGAGCAGTAACTTATGTTCCTGGACTTATCGAGTTCTTAGTATCAGAGAACTGTTACCTTGGCTTGAACATCCTGTTTTCCTGCATAGAATAGAAGGGGAAAGGATGCAGCACTTCAAACAAGAAAGGTTGTAAGGATCTCTACTGAATAAGGGGAAAGCAGGAGTGTCCCTGGGATTAAAAGTACTGCACTTCCTGAGGTGGCATCATGTCACCTGGTTCAAGTTGGGACAAGTTCAGTTGTATTATTCTTTACATGTCTTGTATGTCAAAATATATTGATAATTTTCATATTCTGGAAATTAAACTTCAGAATCAACTTGTCATCAAACAGAAGTAGGAAAACTGAACCCTGACATCTTGTCTTGGATTCAGTAGTTTCTCACAACCAACACATCATGCTGAGGGAAAACAGAACAACGCCGAAGTAAAATGATGTGCTTGTGCTCTCGACAGGCAAAAGGCATTTAGTTTGATAAGGTGCCAAACAGTGTCATTTGAGAGTGTTGTAAAGACTTCCAGCTGTCTTGCATATGCTAACTAACTCTCTGAGTGACTTGGAATCACTGTGAGTATTTCACCAGAAATGTCCTTGCCTGATCTGGTGACTTCAAGATCAAATACAGCTTGTTGCATTCTCTTTAGTAATATTTTTGACCAGGGCTGCATTTCTCTGAGCATCCTGCCCACTGCTGAAGGATGGACTGTGTTTTCACAGCCAGTCTCTCCTCTCAGCTCCCTCCCTGCTTGCTGCAGGACATGCTGCCCTGCTCTGCTGACTCATGTGGAAGGTGTGGCATATTTGGACCAGGAATGGAAAGGCATAAGAGAGTTGCAGCAGAGTGCAGCAGACTCTGAGGTAGGACCTGCAGGAAAATCAATCTTATGGGAAAACGTAGGTTTAATCTTGGATTTTTGCTACATGAGTTAATAAGCAATCTGACTACCAAAAAGGGAGAAAATTTCGACTTATACTACCACCATGCATAAAACTGCTCACTGGCTTGGGAGAGACAGACCTGCTTTCAGCTGATGCTGGATGCTTCAGATGCAGACACTATGCAGCTGCTCATTTGTTCCACAAGTTACTACCTTGATTCACCTTGGGCATGTTCAGTTCAGTAATATGTTGTTATGGGGACTTTCAATAGCTGACTAATCTTGATGAAAACAGAAGGGCTTTGTTAAATGAGTTCATGCTGAGGAAATGAGGATTGTGTTTTCACAAGTTTTATTTAGAGCCCCAAAATGCGTGTTCACCTTTTGTACATATATTTTCTATCTAGCACTCAAAGCAGTCGTGCCTGAAAAGTATCTGATAGTTGCCATCTCAGGAACCTTTGATGCAGAGTGTGAGTTTATGCAAGGCAGGAGATGTGCCAATTGTTCTTTCAGGCTCAGCTGAAGGACACTCTGGCCATTCCAAAGAAAAACAGTTACTGGGAGGCTGCTGCTACAGCAAGTGCCACAGTTTGAAGAGAGCTTATCTATAACATTAACAGTGGCTGGGTTCTCAAGGGCAGATTGCATGTGCCTGAGAAGAAACAGTAAGACTTGTTATTCTGCACAGAAACTGCTGTACTGACAGGTTTATGAAAGAAGGATACAAACAAAACCAAACCCTCCTGAACACCAAAGCTGCCAGTTTTGCTAATCTAAGCTAAAAGGCTTTGTCTTCTAAATGTGTAAAATTGGCTCTTGTATAAATCTACAAGGGAAGTAGTGTGCATGTAAATGACAAATCAATCCAAAGTATCTGTTTCTTCAGTTAAGTGATGACTTTTCTTGATTGGTTTGGCTAGCAAACAAAAAAAACGTAAGTGTGTCTGGGAAAGGCAGCAAGAAAAGTATCTACACTTAAATTGTGTATACTATTTAAATTAGTTTAGTGCTCTTCCAAGTCAGCACTTACACGCAGTGTGATGAAGGAAAATCTTCACAGAGCAGAATGTTGTGGAAGTTTAAATTCAACCTGACACTGTAAAATAACTTGAAAACTTGCTAATTAGCTTTTTTTCTAATGAGTAAGTGACACACATAGAGTCATGTTAGTGGGCTGGTCCACTGTGTTCTGTGGCTCTTGTCTGCAGAACAACATGAAGAAACAGTAATTCATGTGAGCTTTGTACTGTAGTTTCTTGGAGGAAATATTGCAGCTCAATAATGCAGCCTGAAGATTTCTCATAGGGTAGAATTCAAATGCTGGCTATCCTTTCAGAACAAAGCAACATTGTTGGGGTTGAGGCTTAGCAATCCATCTTTTGAACCCCCTCCCATATGACTTACCTTATTGTGTCATATAATGAAGTATTCAAATAAGGTAACAAGCTGTCACTCTTATCTCACAGACTGGAATATTTTTCCTTCAACTTGAAAGTCACAAGCTGTGGTCAGGTAGCAATGTCATTGTAACTGAAGAAGTAAAATGTATTTATGCAGTTTTCATATACAGTCCTGCCCTGAAGAACCCCAACATGGCTTCTTTTAGTTTCCCTCAATGGGGAAACTTCCAGCTCTACATATGCTCAAGATCCCAAAAAAGCTCAGTTGGTTCTGCGCTCTCTTTGTGAAATGTACAGGTTTGAAGTTCTAGCTCTAATTACTTGTGTGGGATCATTATCACAATGCAAGTGTCCTCAAGCTTCAGTGTATTTTAGCCTTCCAGTTTTGCAGGCAGGAGGCCCCCACTCTCTGACAGGTCTTTTGCAAGTGCACGTTTCAGATCCTTACTGAAAATATTAGGCAGCTGGTGTATTTGTCAGTTAAGCTCTTCTCTCAGTCATAAGAGGTACTGCACCTGGGTAGGGTAAGCAAATCAGCACTCACCGTTTGGAAACATAAATAAATACCAAGTTGTATTTCTCTGCCTACTCCCCCAAGAGATCCAATCCCCAGATTTTGTTATCTGTGCCAAGTGCAGCAATCGCCTTCTGCTTTCAGTCAAAATGTGTGTGAAAGAGTATGAAATGTTGGTGGACTGTTCCTCCACCCTGTAGATGAGGAGGGCTGAAGGATTGACTTAAAACATGAGATACTAAAGGGAATCTGCCCCTCAGCAGCTTGGAGAAGGCTTAAAATATGGTCCACCAGGGATTCATGATCACTGGGCTGTGACTGTCACTGGGACCTCCTGCCCACCTTTCTCCACTGATTAAGTAGTGTAAAAGATTAACATGGTCCTTCCAGCAGAGATGGGAACTCAGGGATGATTGTCACACTGTGCATCTATGAAAAAGTGACTCTTGCATTCTACCAAGGAAAACTGGATAGCTGGGATTGGTTAGATGCAAAGGAGAGACTTCTTTGGCTTTTGGTTTATGGGAACTACTGGGATGATCTGTGCAGGACAAATGAGGTGATGCCACACCCTTCAATGTCCCATCAGCTGTCACATGAGCACCTTATCAGAGGTTCACAGGACATTTCTACAAAGTAGGGTCTTAAAGCCTTCATAAGTTTGTACATACATAATTGACTGCAAGTAATCCAATCTGCTCACACAAGATAGGAGTCCAAGAACTCTTACCTACTTCACCATTGCTATAAAGCGCAAAATTTTTGAGTTTAGATTTATGTATTAAATATTATTTATTACAAATATATTCATATAGTATATATTTAGATTTCAAGGGACTGAAATAAAAATCAAGTTACAAGACTTGAGCTGCTTTAACTATTGCCACAGATACTGGAATCTATCTTTACATCTTTGAGTCAGTCTCCTTTTTCTGTTCAGCAATTTAAGGCAGAGAAAGATGCAAGAACTGTTTAAAGGGCTGAAGTGGCAGTTCATACCCTAACTAGGGCCCTCTTTCCTGGGTAAGACAAGCAGGCAACAAGCAGCCTGCAGTGATGATACTTCTACATGGAGTCACAGGATGATACAGGTTGAAAGAGAGAATCTTGTCCACTCCTGTTCAAAGCTATCCCGAACAGATCAACTTGCTCAAGAACTTGTTGACTTCTGAATATCTCAAACATTCAGATTTTCCAGCCTCACTGGACCCAATTTTCAACCACTGTCATGATGAAAACACTTTTCCTAATGTGTAATCAGGATTCTCCCTGTTGAAACCTGTCTGTTGCCTCTTGCTGTGTCTGTGTGGCTTTGAGAAGATCCTGGCTCCATCCTCCCTACACCCTCCCCGTAAGTAGCTGAGGGCTGCAGTCATACATCCCCTGCACACCTTAAACCTTCTCATGTTCAGGCTGGACAAACCCAGCTCTCTCAGCCTCTCCAGTATCATGCACTCCATCTCCTGCACTCTCTTGGTATGGTACACTGGGCTCCAGCGTGTCTGTCGCTGGTTTGTGGCTCCCCAGTGCACAGGTACTGCACTTTCGCAAGCCCTGAGTACAGCAATTACTGCCCTGGATCTGCAAGCCTCGCCCGATGTAGAGTTGCCCTCCTTTTCTGCAAGGGCATTCTCTTGAGCATTTTTCAAATTGTTGTCCACGGAGACCCCTCAAGTCTTTTTTTTTTTTTTTTCTCTGAAGTTTGTATCCAGCCAGCTGGCACCCAGCAAGGTCATTGCTTCCCTGGGGCAAGAATTTGCATACTTGCTTTGCAGACCTGTTGTCCTCACCTCTTTCCTGGTCTGGTAAATGCACAAGTAGTGAATGTTGCACTGTTTTGGAGAAATTTTTTACTTTTGAAAGGAAGTTAATGAATTCTGTAACTTAGCAAAGACCACCAGCTGGTAAGTTTAGACAATTTGTAGGCAAATGCTCATAGTAAAGCACTAGGTTAAAACAGAGGGTTGGTAAGAGCATTTATTATATTATCATATATTATCATTTATTGTCTAGCCACCTAAAGGATTTTTGCTGAATGTTCTCTGATGTGCTAAATTTTCTTCACTCACTGTAAAGAGAGATCTGAAAAACTAATCCCACAGTAGTGGGGATTCAGTCCATTTAATCTCAGGCACCTGAACTGATATACCTGCATTTTTCTCAGGCATAAGTTACTTTTTGAGTTAAAACATCTGTCTTTTAAACCAACTTGCTCTTCTAAATGCTTTCCTGGGGCTGAAGCTGGTATATTTTATATCCCTGAAGCAATTTGAGAGTCCCCCAGACGCTGCATAACACTCCTATGGAAGTTATCTTTGGGCACTTCCTACTGTGCTTGTTCAGCAGGCTTGTTTTCAAAGAATGTCAGCTTGGGTAATTCAGCATATTATTATGCCATCAGGACTCCTCATGTTAACAGAATAAAAAGACAGACTCTTTTTTTTTTCTTTTTCTTTTTTTCCTTTTCTCTTTTTTTTACCTTTGTATGTATATTTTAATGCTTTTTCCCTTGAACCTTCTTTTTAATTCTAAGTTGATGATAGTCTATAAGTCCTAACTACAAAATGAAGCCTAAAATTGAGTATAGGAAATAATAAATCTGGAGCCTGGTGGTGAGTTGACCTGGACCAGAGCAGCTGCTGCTAGCTGTCTTCCATGTGTCTCTTACTCCCTCCACATTGAACAGGGGAAAGCTGATGTGTGTTCTGCCTTAGCTCTGTGTATCCCCTAGCCTTTAGACTATATCTGAGGCATCTGTGTCTGCTTTCAAAGCTTGATATTCCATCCCACTCAGTGGAGTTTATTCCCTATGATTGTTTCTGGCCAGCAATACCAGCCAGTGAGACAGATCCTGCCCTCCCAGTTGTGACATCCCAAGTGTTGATGGGGCCTTGCTGTGTACTGCAAAAACTGGGGACTGTCCCAGATTTACTTCACTAAATCTGAAAAAGAAAAAAAAAATAGTGACTTTGAAATTATATCCCTTTTTGCTTCTGTTTCAGAGTGGATGGAATTCAGAGTTCTAGCAAAACTGCAGGGCATCCCAGAGACATAAATAAGGAGCAAACAGTTAGGGCTGGAATGCCTTAAGGCAATATTATTGCCAAATTCCTCATCATGGGAAACCTTAGTCAGTGCTGGCTTTTCTTGCTTCACTATAAAACATGGATCATGACAGCATAACTTTGTTTATAAGGAAATATTAAAAAGAAATGTGTTAAATTATTCTAGTGCATGAAACTAAGCAGAAACCTGATCAACTCTAGTTATTTTTAAACCAAGTGCTTTCTGTAGAATGATATAATGCCTGCCAGAAAGAAACCCAAACTAAAACATAATACATGAGTACATACAGAAATGCATCAATAGCAAACTACCATCCAATGTGCAAACTGCAGACATGCACCAGACAAAATTGGTGGTTGTGTTGGATGTAGGGGTCAACAGACACTGGCACTAAAACTGCCAAGTGGGACAGACTTTTGTGTGATAGAAACTGAAATGCAGACATCAATGACTCTGAGTTAAATTTTAAAGAAAAGGATGCCTCAAATAATTGAAGGAAGATTGTTTTCTCCAAATGGAGCAAAGAGAAATTTTTTTTCTGGAGATGAGATGTGGCAGCCTGCTGCTAAATACAAAGAATGATAAATACACAGTCTCATCTGGTCAACCTATTAGGTCTGCCACCTACTGCTGGATATACTGGTTTGGCATTGCTTGTCATGCAAAAAAAAAAGGGTTTGCCAAATCTGTCACACTAGCTAAGTAAAATCACACAAACTGAGCTCTGTTACACCCTTTCCAAGTTGGAGAATAATTACTGTGTCTCAGAGTTACTGGGCAGGAAGGCAATGAAGGTATTTATTAATAGGAGGAGGACAGGTAGGCTGCTGCAAAAACGTAGGTGTCACAGTGCAGCTGGCTGGAGCTTTGAACCCAGCAGTTTCTGCAAGTCACTTGGATCGTGGAAATTCCCCTTGACAAGAAGCTGAGAGGACAGCAGAAATTACACAGATTGGTTTACTGCTCTATAGGAAGAAAAATCTAAAGGCTTCCCAAACGGAGTAGAAGTCTTCCTGAGAAAGGATGCACACTCTTTCCTACAAAGTTGCTAAGTAGGACATGCTTGGATTTACTTTATATGTAAATGACCAAAAAAAGTTTGTTTGCTTTGTAAATGAGAGGGAGGGAACAGAGTCTTATAAGAAATCTCTAGGACCTTTTTCATGCCAGTAGATGACTGATCAGAGCAGATCAGAGCACTGGAGAGAAGCAGAACCATTGGGACAAATCCGTGTTTGGAATGGGAAGAGCAAAAGAGGTGGGAAGCGCTCGGTATCAGCATCTCACATCTTCTGGGACTGCCTTCCTTGTGAAGCACTCTCGCTCAGACTAGGTTTCTTGTAGCTTTGAAGCTGGAGATAGCATTGAACTCAGCTCTGTTTCTTGACTTCTTTGCTTTGGGTCTTTGTGCCTTCCCTGTAGCGTCAGAGAGCCGAGCTTGGAGTAGATGCAGAGGAATTACTCAGGAGCAGTGAGACAGCGTAGGGCTGGGCTGTTAGTTACCAGCAAGTTGAGAAATCTGCCAAACTGTGAAGTAGATGGGGGTTTTTGTTTTGGTTTTTGTGATTCATGCACAGCTCATAAAAAGTCGTTCTTTCCTTTTGACACTGGAAGCTGTAAAATTAATGTTTCTGTTCATCTTTTCAACAGAAAAGCATATGTAAATAGTGATATACATGGTTTTCTGATTTACACTCTAAGTTTGTCCATTTCTATAATTTGTCAAGCTATTCTCCACTCAGTAAATGCCTGGATAGCAGCCACATGGGGTTGCTTGAATTCTTTCAGTTGCTAAAAATAAGTCGGTTTTGAAGTTTTTTTCTGTAACTGCTGAGGATATTTGAGGCAATAATCAGTGACTGTCAGCCTATATTACAAATTGTTTTCATGCAACATTGCATTTCCAGTCTTTGGCAGGGGGAAGAAAACAGATTTGTGCAGGATGGGAGAAAGCATCCAGTACACAGAGAGACAGTAGCAGAAGACAGGGCTCAGTGCCCACAGGGGAAACACAGTTTCTGGAGACAATGTTTTGAACTAGAAGGCATTTGATTTAAATTGCTTTAATTACATTCTGTCTTAACTTTTCCTTCTTGGTCCTTCAAACTAACAACTACAGGTACTACTATGATTTTAGGATTTGCTTCTAAATGTTCCTTGTTTACTATGGATTCTCTGGTATACTTTCTTCTTCCATTTAGTTACTTTACTTTCTACTTGCATTCTTGTATCACTCTTTCCCAATTCTTGTTTTGTTTGGGGTGGGTTTTTTGTTTTGATTTGGGGTATTTTTGGTCAATATTCACTCAAATACAATGCTTTACAGCATTTCAAGGGATATTATTATAGAAGCCTCTTCTGCATCAGTTTGTGACAGTACGTTCAGCATTGTGGGTGCAGGAATAGCTAGTGTGCACAGGGAGAAAAATGTATATGCTGAGACGGAGCAAGTGAAATCCTCCTGAGAGCAGCAGTCCTGCTGAATCCACTGGACACCCCAAGATCCCATAAACTCTGAACTGTAAAAGTTTGCCAAACCTGCCCAAGGCCTCCACTACCCCTCATTCATATCAATCAGGACTTGTAACCCAGCAGCATCTGAAAAAATGGCAAGTGTAGGCTACAGAGCTGCGCACACAGCTGATAAAGGAAGGGAAGGGACCCCTGAGAAATTCTCTGGAAGCCAGTGGCCCACTAGTCCACTAGTTCCCAGCTGTAGTGGGATGAAACAAGGGGTTGTGGGATGGGGAGAACAGAGTGCACTATGGGAACAGTCATTGGCTGCTGATAAAAGCTACTCTCTTCTATTAATAACAGCTAAACTCAAAAGCATTTTATGATAAACACTGGTCTGTTTCCCCTCAGTGTAATTTACTCATCAGGGAAATGGATAGTCTAATATCTGGAATTTGCAGCTATAGATAACTTTACACATAGCTGCAAATATTTGCTTTACAACAACATAAAGCTAATCATAAGTTTCTGCCCTGAAAAAAAAACAACCATAGTCATATTTATCTGTTTTACTACATAGGACTTTCTGAAACTACTCTTTAAATTGCTCCTTGATTTTTTTTTTTCCGTATCTCAAGTTCTTTTCCATCTTCCCAATCCTCCACATCTTCATCCTCTTTTATTTTATGCTTTTTCCTATGTTTTACAATGTGGGAGAAGCAATTTCTTTAGGAGTATTAGCAGATGACTTTTTAGGAGATGGGAACCTACTTTAAAATCTGTTCAGCCTGTGTGTGTTGTGGAGTTTTGAGGAATTGAATTGTGCTTGCTGGCTTTTTGTAGAGTGGTGATGAGATGCCAGTGTCTGCAGCTGAGAGCATGGTCTGCCATGAAGGACAAGGCATCCTTTTCTCCTTGTCTTCATTGCACATCTTTATCCCTCCAGCCTTTCAAAGGAGACTCCAGCTCTCCATCCTCACCTTCCTCACGCCCACTGACTAGGACCTCTACTGCATTCCTTTGTCCACCTAAATTAAATTCCACCCTAATGATCCGGTGTTTCCTACCACTCCCTTGCCTGGGTGCTGCTGCGGCATCTCGAGCCAGAAGGACGGGTTGAGGTGTTGGCATGGCTTACAGAGCAGGTGGGGACCTGGCAATGCTGCTGCACGCAGCAGCAAGTGCCAATTATCTCATCTGGCCACAGCAATCGCACTGCTCCCTGCAGCTCAGGTGAGTACCTGTTTGCAGGCAAAAAGGCAGGAGCTGTTGCTGAGATGTCCCTCTTTGGCTTGACCTGTGCAAGCATCAGTAGAATCAGCTTCCAATTTAGGAACCTGTTTTATTTGAGAATTATGAATAAAGTTCAGCATGGTAGTGTTACTCAAATCCCTCTCAAACTGAGGTCCACATACTGAGGACAATTAAGTAGTTACCTCTGTCTTCAATATGCCATAAATATCACACCCTTCAGAAAGAAAACATTCCATGAGTATATTGTCATATTTCTAACGGGATCACTATGTCTCTCCACTTTGCTGTCTGTTAGAAGTTCTGGTCAACACCTCCTGGTGAGATTTGTCTTCTAACCATTGTCTCAACTTGTAAGGATGTAACTCTTGTTAGAGTAGTGCTGTCAGGTCCCAGCTTAACTTCAGAGGGGCACTACTTGGGCAAAAGCCAATATACCGTGACGGATTTGCTTTTCCTTTGCCAATAGGATGCCTGAGGTTTGTCAGCTGTGCTGGAATCACTTTCCACATTAAACAAATGGAGGAAAAAGAGTACATTGGAAAGCAAAGTTTAAGAGACTTGGAGAGATTCAAAGAAATGAAACAATAACACGTTTAATAGCTAATTCCCTTTCTGGTTTGGCTTTAAGGTAGCTTCAGCCTTCCAGTTTGCTAGCAGCCTTCCTAAGTTCTCTGCCAGGATGAGTCACAGCTTCTGGAGCTGGGATCCAATCCTTTAGACAAGCCATCTTAAAGGTCTGTTTACCTTTTCCAGATGATAGTGAATTATAGTGAGAGTTGTCTAATGTTTTCCTCCTCTTAAAACAGGGATTTTGATGAGTATGAATTCACCTGTGGGAGCTTCTTACATCCCTTAGTCCCTGATGCAATCCAGTACCCCTGGGATCCTATTTGATGCAGTTTTGTGCTGTCATGCAGAGATAGATGTCTTTGGAATACTCCTCCTGCTGGGCTGTCTCAACTAGTTCACTAGGAATGCAAAACAAGCAATAACCAGAGCCCTGGTCTGAGTGTAAACCATTATTTACCTGTTAGGAATGATATTTCCTGCTGACTGGGGAGTCAAATTAAGAAACTTAGCCACGTAACCATAGTATGTAATTCAAGGCGCAAACTGAAACCCATATATGGTTGCTCCATCTTATGTTTCTGTAGACAGTAACATACCACTTGAGAGAATGGATGTGAGGACAAATTTAGCATTCATAGGCAATTCCCTCCAGGAACACCGAAGGGAATAGGCCTAAACATGGCTGCTACAAGGGGGCAGCACCATGATTTCATTGTTAAGTGAGACACTTCAAAGGACTGCTGGCGTTTTTGTGCTGTATTGGCAAAAACACGGGCTTTCCTGGATTACAGTTACTGTGCTTCTCAATGGCAGATTTTTTTTCCCCTCTGGAAAGCTGTTCAGGCAAGTGCAGCAAGGCTTCAGTTGCATGACACAACAGCCATAACTGATTGGCTGTGCTTGGAAGAAGCCCGGTTGGATGAAGGAGGACCAGTGTGCCTGGAAATCATGAATAAACTCTAAATGCAGCACTGCATAAGGGAGCTCATAGACCTGCTACTATGTCGGGGGGCATCTGATTGTTGTGCAGATGTGTTAGACACTGAGCCATTGTGAACACAGCTGAATTAAGGCATTGTAATGAAGGATTTCTACTCATTTCAATTTTCAGCACACGACTATTGCATCACTGCTCAACCAATACAGACAACGACCATCCAGAGAATATTTTTTTTCTCATCCTATTTGGTAGTTGAACTAAAGGTTTCATGCTTTCTTTTCAGTGCCAAATTGCTGCAAGGAACAATTCAAGACAGCAACCAGGGAAAGTGTTTGGATGCTCAAAGTAAGTATGATTGTGCATTTGTGTTTTTTTACCCAAGAACTTGTGTTTGATGTCTGTAAGGCAGTAGCTAGAAAAGTTGAGTATCAATAACAAGTGATATTGCTTTCCATCTTCTTTGACTATGTAAGAGCCATGAAACAAAACTGATGAAAACTGGGAGGCCACAGACATCTTATAATAAATAGTTTTACAATAAATATAACAAGTAATTTGGGTTTGGTTTCTTTTTTTTTTTACTGGAGTAAGAAGGAAATGGTGGCAGAAAGAGATTAAAAATTTAAAAAAAAATAGAGGTGGACAATTAATAAGACTTCTCCCTTCTGCTTGGGAGATTTGAGAAATTGTATCCTTCCTTGCTTTTGTTTTGTTAAATGTTAGCTCTTCTGCACTTCATTAGTGCTGCCATCTTAGTGTTAAGTGGAAAAGAGCAAATTGTACAAAGCACAAATACAGAGTTAGTAATTAATGCCACATAGAATTCATAAGTTGTTGCCCCGTTTTTAATCCCCAACTATGGGAGTTTAACTTCAACCATCCAGCCTCAAGCTTGGCATCTGTGAAATCTGCTCAGGAAGTCACCTGGGGAAAGTGGAAGGACCAGTGATATCAGGCAGGAGGCCCACAAGGTGGCAATGTTTAGAAAGCCTTCAGAAGGGATGTGCTCTGAACAGATCTGTGCTTCCCACAGTTGCTTGCTGCCCTTGTACCATTTCTGCTGCATCGGTGCTGTTAAACAAAAAATGCCAGTGTTGCCAAAATGGAGCATAGGACACCTTGTCTGAACGGGTTCACCACTGGCAATGCTCACCATACTCTACTGGATGTTATTGTGCCTTTTCTGTTGGATAAGGAATGTGCTGCAGCATTAGTGGTTTGCAATAGTGTGGGTTTCTTTATGCATAGCTAGGAATAAATATATGCATGGTGCTGAAATTATGCTCAGGCTGTGTAATGAAGAACTTTCATTTTTCAAAACATGCTGCTGCATTTTTTCTAGTGCATGCAAAGCTGTTACAGAGTGTAAATAAGTGCTAACTCTGGATGTAGGAGGCAGCTCAGTTTGCAGCGATACTTTGTGCTTCACAGCTAAAAGTGAAAAGACTTACTTTACTGTGAATGTGGGGGTTGTTCCAGGTTATGTAATGCCCCGAAAAAATTTTTTTAAGAAAAGCAGAAAAATATGTTTGCAGAAAAATTTCTCTAAACACCTGATAAATGTGAGAAATTATTCAGGCTAAGTTCTATGGTAAATACAAGAATCACCACCAACAGTTGTTCACCAGCACAGACAGAGGTGAGTAGGAGAGGGACAGTTAAACAAGGAGCCACATAGTCCAGAATAATCAGATTGCAAGAGTAACTTCAACAGCAATTAGCAGACATGCAGGGCTCAATTGTACTTGGAGATTCTCAGGACAATCAGCCTATAATTTAGTCAAAAGAGGCTTGTATACCTCAAAGATAAAACAGTAAATCTAGACTACAGGAGGCATCTCAGAGCAAGAACTAGGAAAATGTAGTGCTCTCCCCAAGGATGCAAACCTTCCCAGGAAAGTGTTGCAGATGGAAGTGCAGGAGGACAGTGTGCTGTGCTGAGCCATGGAGGCTCTCATCTGTTGCTGTCCTCTCTGGCTTGGAGTACAGGCTGCTCCTTAAAGGCAAGCTTCATCACTGTGGTTATGCTGGCATTGTCACAAGCACTTGGAAACAACAGGAAATCCAAAGAAAACTGTGAGCGTGGAGATAGTGCACAACCACCAAGTAGACATTTATAAAAGCAGACTGCATCCTACCTGTCTAACAAAAACTTATCTGCTGTGTGCAGATTTCCTGCAATGTGTAACCCTTTCTGCAAAGCAACAGACAGTTTTCCAGTGTATTCCCAGTGGATTGCTGATCACTGTTTAGCCTTGCCTTTTCAAATCCTTTAGTCCTTTTGGCTTATTATATATCCAAGTGAAGATCTGGCTATCAGCCTTCTAATACCAGAGATTCATTATATTGCTGCAGAATTAGCTGAGCTATTAGAATTCTAAATCCATGTAACATGCTATTATATACTAGTCTTTGCTCAGGAAACCTTCTGGTCAGGTTTCAGTAGCTTTGAGCCTGACAAATGTGTGTACTTTTTCATGAAGTTAAGTTATATGGACAACAACATGAGGGATGGATATTGGAGTACTCAAGAAATTTTATAGTTCTTGTGTTAGGTGCTCGCATGTGTGACGTGCAGATAAGGGGTCCTTTGGCAGTTAACAGTTCCTTAATTGATGCACTATCACCAAAGCAATTACAATGCATCCTAACATTAGAAGGCAAGGCTGGTTTCTTCTGGGACATCAGCTCAGGAATTACTTGTTAGATTTCAGTAATTTTTAGATAGGGGAAGAGAAAGAAAATACATTAAAAATGTGTGCATATATATATCTACACGAGTATATAAAGTATGTTTGTATGATGAGCTACTAATTCATGACGTGTTCAGGAGAGATCTGAACAAAGTCCTCTATGAGCTCTTTTCTTCCCTGCAGACATAAATATTCTCTGGTTGCTCATGATAAAGGTGCATATACTTACCCAAACCAGGCAGACTAAATAATTGCTTCCTCTCACTCCTTTCTCCTTACATCCCAGCACCAGCACTGGTGTAGAATAAACACTAAATCTAGATGAAGGCACTTTGTTTCCCACTCAGTTCCCTTGCTAGTTGTTTCCCCCAACTGCTTTTCACAGTGTCCACCAAAGAAGACCTGACTCTGCTACAGGATGCCTTGCAACTTCAGTCAAAAGACTGAAGAAGCGTGAAGTAGGTGAACTTCTGGGTTGAGCAGACTGCTTTTGAGGCATGGTCATTCTGTGGAAACACCATAAAGTCCCCCAAAATGCAGCAGAGGACATCTGTTGAGGAGTCAGTCCTGTGCAGAGCACAGATGTTTCTAGATCCAACATGAGAAAACCAGAGCCCTAAAGCCTGAACCTGAGGAAGCAAAGTTAACCAAATGGAATGTTTGTTTATGGCTGTGCACTCACCAGTCTGATTCCCTTCTTAACTTAGGAATTGGGTAGCTTGGATAGCCTTTTATGGTGCTGTCTGAAGATATTCTGAACTTTGGGGTGATATTTATTTTTCCAGTACCCGATACCAAAAATTATCCCACAGGAGCTCAGCAAAGCAGCTGATGATTCATCAGGAATGTAACTTTGCTTTTCAAAAAGATAACGTGTGGTTTTGTTCAGAGTTAATGAGATCCTTTCCAACACAGAAGCTGTCAACAGCACTGACATACATTTATAGTTACAAAAACACATAGCCTTGTGGTTGGGGTTTTTATTAAATAGAAACCTCATTTTTCTACTGTAGTGAGGAAAAGGCACTGTTTTCTTGCCATTAGTACCTTTTGTACCCAAAGTGTTAGAAGCCTTTTGTTATTATTATTATTATTTTATACACAGTGTGGCTGTTCAGAGATTATGAAATGGTGTCACTTAATGCCAGGACTGCTGAAGCCATGATAATATAAGATTACATATATATATATATAAAGATATCCTTGTTTCTAGTCATTATTTGTTGCCTTTTACATCTTGCCTATCAATGGTGCTTCATTTAGAAGCTGGAGAATTTTCATTAAAGGATGATTCAAGTAATGATTTGAGTTTTGCTCCAGCACAGAAAGAAACTATAAAATTTAGGACCTTGAAAAATAATAATCCTTGTCAGATATATCAAGTATTTATAGTGAATGTACATATTATAAAAATAACTGTGTAATTTCTCAAAGTAGTTTCTAGATTTTATAAATATAATCTGGCATGTGCCCCTGTGCTGTGGTATGGTGGGCACCAGGGAGTTTTCCTGGCCTCTCTTCCCATGCTGCTGCTGAAGCCTGCATCTGCACAGCAGGCATTGGGACACTGAGCTGTGGTGCTCAGGGCCTCCAGCAGCAGAGTAAAATCCAGAGGTGGACTGGCTCCAAGTATCAGCATTTTTTAATATTTCTTTGCAATCACTGGAGCTGGGAACTTTGGTTTACATTAGCTGACTGCTTGGGTTCTTATGCAGTTCAGTTGCTCCATGATCTGCAGCTTGCAGAAAATCACCCTAGGTACTGAGTCAGAGTAAAGTGGGAGTCACTGGCAGTGCACAGCACACTAATGAGGTCAGGTGGCAGCACACGTCAGTTGTTCTTACAGTAAAATTATTCCTTATAATAATGGCTTCTTCAACCTTCTTAGGGACTTGTTTAGCACTAGGTCAAGTATGAGAAGGCTGCTGTTGTGGACAGTGCCTGCTGTGTTACAATACAAGGTGGCAAAATTAGGGGTTTTCAGGTTTAGGGACCTAGTAATTTGTTGCACTTATATCAAAATGTTGTAATCATCTGTAGCATCTTGCATGTCTGCTCCTTCCTGAGCCTGGAGCAGGCGCGGGAACAGGCATTTGGTGGGAGGTGCAAAGGGGTAAAGTCAGTGGCAGCTGGCTTGAGCCTTAAAAGCCTCGGCTGGAGATCTGCCATCAAAGGGGGCACAGCAGCCACCTGTGTTCAAAATCCTCTCTGAGTGATCACACAGGCCAGGTACCTGTCATGGGTACCATTTACTATGGGGAACACCAATTTTAAGTCTCCCAGTACCCATTCCTCATAGAAGGAAGCTGGCAGTGCCCCCATCTTCAGGTTTATGCAGTGGCTTCCATTAGAACTTCATCCTCTTACAGAGGGTCTGGATTTGGCACACCACTAATGACCTGAGCGGGATGTGTGGGATAAATACCTTCTGAACAGCATTACGGGAAACTATCCTTACATCATGTTGTAGGTTTTTAAACTAACAACTAATTCTTGTCTTGTGTCTGTGTAAAAGAACAATATTGACCGTGCTCAAGTATTTTCAGGCTTGATCTGATTTCATAGCTAGGATCGTTTTTGTGCAATGTAAGAGGCTTCACATAATCACTCTTTTAAATCTACAGCTTATGTTTGACAAGTGGGTCATTGGTTAATGGAAGCAAGTAAATCCAGCTGTTTATCTTTTCAGTAAGACCATGCACTTTCTGTATGCTCTTGTCTGCTCAGAATGGAGACGTGTACATTTTTAATGGCCCTCCCACTATCTCAGATTAGGGGTGTGAGCTTTATATCATATTTCATTTCTTCCCTACATTCAAATAAAATAAAGTCACACTATTACTTCTGCTGGTATCTCACCTGATTTGCAAATTTGTGGCAGCAGTTGTGGTACTATTAATTTAATTATTATGTGTGATTTTTTCTTAAAAAAGTTGTTAATTTGACTTCATGAGGAAAAATTTACTGTTATATGTTGCTTAAAAGTCTTCTTGCTCCTTTATTTCTCCTACCCAAGCTCCCAGTATTTCTGCGTGTTGCTCTCAACAGATGCACCTTCCATTAAAGTAGACCAGCAGTAAGCTTTCTCCCAGATTGCTTTAGCTCTTAACATTTTTTTGGTAACCTGAAATTTCAGGGTTTCAGAAATTGCTATGTAAGCCTTCTGTAGGGTCCTAGTGTCTAAAATAAAGCCCTTGCAGCACTAGGTTAATAAAGTGCTCAAAGTATTAATGGAAACTTAGTCTAATAAGTCAAGCTCTAAAAGTCCTCTTAGGGAATGTCTGTCAGCAACATAATTTTCATGACGCAGTTTTCAAGTATTCTAATTTTTTTCAATTCAGACAACTAATAAAAGTGTAACATGATTAAAGCTGTCCATGAAAATTATTTTTCCTCTTCATGTGAAATCCATTTTATTAATAAAGACTTAGCATAAACACTAAGATGATAATGAGCATTAACTTGCCAGGGGAAAGAGTCTGTTTTCCATCAATAAGTGAGAAAACTAAAACTTTCAGATTAGTAAGGGTGTTGTGTTAAGTAGCAATTAAATTATACTCAAAGAACACTTTCTTGCTCCCAAATGCTCTAGTACTTGCAAGTAGAAACTATTACTTCAGAAGTGTGTTACAGCAAGTTAAAAAGCATGTGGGTAAGAAATTCTCAGAAAGTAAAGAGCAGAATTCCTCAGATGCTTGCATTTGGCCGGGAAGGAGCCTGAAATAGCTGAAAGCAAATCTGTTTGTCTATGGGAAGACAAACTTCTGTTTAAAAATGTTGTGTGTAATACATGTATTTGCTCTAGCCCAAAGAGGAGGCACTCCCTGATTTCTCTGTGAGCTAGAGATCACAAACAAATCCTTAGCAACCTAATTTTTCAGAGGTGCTGAGGTGCCTCAGGGATTTCGGCTCTTTGGTGTGTTAATGGCAGCCATGTGTCACACGAGGTGTGTGAATCCTGGCTGTGATGCAGCTTTTAAATACAGGTGCCACTTCTTGGGGTGGCTGCGTGTGAAGGTGCATGCAGCTCGGCAGGCAGTACTGCAGCCCATGCCTCTCGCCCGGCATGAAATGAGACGTAATTAGCTAATGACAGTATGTTAGCTGGACAATAAGTATGCTGGGGACTTGTCTGAGGGAAGGAAACCCATTTGACCCAGGTTCTCTGCAGGTGGCTGAGGAAGTGGAAATTGCCCAAGCCTACAAAGGATTATGCCTGACAAAGGAAGAGTGGGAAGGAATGGGAGAAAACAATGGAGAAACCTCAGGTGTGGAAGAAATCCTGAGATAAAAAAAGAGGAGGCACTCATTTAGTTGTAGCAATGGAAAAGAAGGGTTGGAAGTTGCAAAGCTGGAAGTACTGAAAAGATTAAAAAGCCACCATGGAAAAAAGGATGGAGATGAGCCATAGTGGTGCTGAGGATTACGCTTACACAGACTTGTAATAGTAAGTGTTTTGAGGAAGCTGGTCATAACATCAGGGCCTGTTTCTGTGCTTGTAAAATGAGGAAAGCTGACAGAAATCAGTTTTTGTAAAATGCTATGAATGTCCCAGATAAAAAGCAGTTATCAGGAGAAAGGGGAAGGTTGCATACAAACAGAAAAGCGCACCACTTTCCGTGTAACTTCTTGGCATTTGCTAATTTCATGGGCAACAGGACACCTTGGCTCTGACAGGGAGTGATTTGTAATGCACTGTAGGGTCCTGAGGAAACTGTAGAATATTTTGCAGCAAGGCAAAATACTCTACAATTTTGAGCTGGGGTGTGCAATCACAGAAACACTCACACACTACTGAATGACTTGGCAGTGTGATTTTGATCCTGGTCAGGCATGAATGAGCAATGCTTTTTTTTTTTTTTTTTTAACATTAGCTAGAGCATGTAATACTGTTTGTGTTGGCTTTTTGCTGGGTGTGGGAGGACAGATGCTTAATTAACTGTTTCCTGGGACAATGTAACCCCTTGAAGTCCTAGTGTGTAAAGATCCAGTCTTTGTCAGCCGGTGAAACATTCTTGATCCAGTAAAATTTAATAGACCATCTACTGGAATCATTACTTTCTCATGCCAGCCTTCTCCCTTTCTCTTTAGCAGTGGTGAGCATCTTGGGCAGGTCAGACAGGTCTATATCAATTGACTGAAACGCCTTCAAAGTGTATTGCTTACATTTTCAGTGTAGAGCAGTAAGAAGGTATATCAGAGATGGAGATTTTCAATCCCACTAGATTTTATCATCTTTTTACCTTTTTCCAGACACCCCTCCTGAGCCCCGAGAAAGCCAAAGATTCCTCAGCAGCTGAAAATACGTAAATAAATGCTAGACTCACATTTCCAAGCCCTTCCGGGCTTTTACCATTTATAACTTGTTTTACTGGTTTTGTGTAAGATATGAGTGTCTGAAGCTCTGACTTTTCCCAGCAGTAGCCGTCATAAACTGTACTGTGTGGAAACATGAAAATCCCAAATCCTTCTCTTCTAGAACACTAATCTCACTTTCATTTAATTAAAATTTTGTCATCCTCTGAAAAAAAAGTAGGAATCCAGATTATCTGAACATTTTTGTTGTTATTTTGGCTTTCCATAGCCTTTACATCTGAATTCTGACAAAACAAGCCTAGAAAACTAATTAACGCCTCGGTGCTAATGGAAGTGGTAATGGTACATCTAGAACAGCTCTAGCCAAAGAATTCCATGTAAATGCATGTGAATGAGAAGTGATTGAGTCTCCCATCTAAATTAATTTCAACCAGTATTAAAGATACAGGAATCCTTACTCAAAGCATTTATTGATCACAGCCTCCACTTCCGAGTTTTCAGATGAAAGCAGCTCCACAAGCTGTGTCTGAAGCTCTGCTTTAGCCCAGTAGATATAACTGAAAACAAAGTTAACAGACACTAAAGAATTCAAAATTTTGGGTTAGTCTGGAGTTAATGGAAGTACAAATTCCTTCTCTTTGGAACCATTCCTCACTGAAATATTTCCTGCTCTCACGGGAGCTTTTTGTTATGTAGAAAGTACTGGATAAAAATGTTCTGGCTATTCGGTGTGAAATTCTTATGTTTTAAGTAAGGAATCCTTTCATGTATACTGAAGAATGCTTCTTTCTAAATAGGAATCTAGGGAGTTTGTTTTTCAAAGCTGCTGGAATTAGCTAATTTGGTTTGATAAATGTCCACTAAACCAATTTATAAATTTTAATCTAAGAATTAATACTAGAAGTATACAACTAGTCTTCAAATATCTTATTTAAGGGTTTCTGAAATCTTGTTCCTGTGAACATTAGTCCTTGTTTTGTAGACAGTACTTGAATCTTGAATTCATCCTCTGATTTCTATTTGATTTCTACAGTAACTCTAAAAGGTAACTGTGATCTTTCTAAAGGAAACTACCCACAGTCTGTGGCTCTACAAGATATCTCTCTTTATCAATCAATTCATGCACTAATGGTCAGATTGGATTTGCAGCTCATAAGACTAAATTTTCAAGTATGCTTAGCGGACAAAGACTCCAAGATTTATTTTATTCTTCCTCACAGGCACAGAACATGTTTTAAAATGTTAAATGTGAGCTCTGAAATATAAATATGTCTGTATATTTAAAAATAGACTTGAATTACCTCATAGGGATGTGGTCCACGAACACTGTGTAATTGGGACAGCCCTCTCTTTTTTTTTTTCCCTCTTTATCTGTGTCCCTCCAGGGAAGGCAAATAATCAAGACTTTGCTTAAAGTGGCAATACCAGAATCCCCAAGGGTGGGAAGCTCATTCTTTGTCTACAGGATGTCTGGAGTGATAAGTAGCTCTTTTAATACAACTCATGCAGTGTTTCTTTGTCCTGACAAAATTATCATTTGCAGTTTGTCATAGTGAGTTTAAATGTCCAGAAATATAAGGTATAGAATAAGGTAGCGGGATGGTGATGGGACAATTCATTCAGTGCTGTGTAAACAAAGGAAGTCTATAAATTTACAGTTTTGAATTTTTACCTGAAGTGATTTTATGCCACTGTTTTCCATTGGGCTGATCAGTGCTGTCAACAGTATGTCAACAAAATAGGAAACACGAGTTCTGGGTAACCCAGGTCAGCTTAAAACTTAACCATGCACTTCATCATGTGTGATATATGTTTGCTGTGTTAGTAACACTACTGTTGCTGACCCCTTTATGGATGTTTCTGTGTGATATGTTATTGTCACAGGTTAGAACTGTGCTCTAGCTTAGGCTGGCACAAGCCAGTGCTCTCTAATGGACATTCAGTTGCAGATACCTCCCTTGTACTTCTCAGAGATAACATGGAAATCTGGATCTCCTAAATCTTCTGTTCCTAATCTGCTAAATGCAACTTTAGAAATCAGGCTTATTCTGATGCAGCCTAATTAAGTATGCTCATGGTTATATCCATGTTACTGAACTTCCTCATCCTGGGAATAAAATATGTCAATGTACCTTAATGAACTGGGACTTCCTTAAACAACCAAGATGTGTACAAGACTTAACAGAGTAACTTCTTTTAGCTCTTCCAAAACTTTCTTCCGGATTCACTTTATTCACTTATTTTGAAATTTAAAATTCAGTTGTTGGCCAACTCCTTTGGGATAAAGAGGCTGTTTCTGCATGGATTTCTTATAAACACATGCACTTGAGTGCTAGAATTAACCAGCAACATTAATTTTAATCTACAGTGTGTAAATCTGTAGCTTTACAGAATTCTGTTAATCTTTGTTGCTATAAAGGAAGACTATGAGAATAGTTAAATTAGAAAAGCAGACCACATTGCTCAGGATTGCTGCTTTCCAAAAGTTACTGCTACCTTCCAACTGTTTTCTGAAATCTAGTCTCGGGTGTTTTTTCCCCCCGTGGAAAAAGTTGCACTTGTGACAGGAATGTTCATGAAGCTCCTCAGAAAAGTGATGTACGTGGCCCAAAATACTTATACTTGCATGATGTTTCCTGCAGTTTGGGCTCTATTCTGAGAAGATGCAAGCAGTATCACTCTGACTCTTTTATGAGCTTGAACATGAACAGAGATGTCAGAAATGAGGGATGCTTGCTGGTCACTCTAGGGTTAAAAGTGTTTTTCTTCCTCTCACTCCCTATTCCTCCCACCACCCCAAAGTTATCCAAGCGGTGGGGAATTTCTGCAATCATTAATTGTATTTATAGTTTGGCTATGTCACTAAATACTCCCTAAAACCATGTGTGTGGGTTTTTTTATCCCCTCACAAATGTATCAGCAGAAGTTGCTAGCCTAGCCATCACCTCTGCTGTCAGAGGCTCTCCATTGATTGCTTATCAGCATTAAAATATTTATAATTTATTTCCACATTAGTTGTCTTATATAAAATTCTGGGTCGAGTATGCCTGAGGTCTTTCTAATGCTGCATTTTGGGCTTTTAGAGTATTTTAGTCTCAGGCATTATAAATCAGGCTTCATGGTCTTCCTACTGCAGTAAGTGAGGCTTAGAGCAAATAAAGAGAGAGGAACTGAAAACAAAAGCTCTGAAGAAGAAGGAGGAACCAGATTTCAGAGAATGATGTTTAGGCCTATTCCAGTACTTGCTAGTATTCTCTCTTCCTGGTTCACCACAGCAGAAATCAAAGAAATGGAATGTGTGATGTGGTAGAGTGGTGCTTTTTCAAGAGCAGTACACCTGGGGCTTGCTGTGTGGCTAGCATGGCAGGTGGTCTTGAGAAGATGTGACATTTCCATCCTTGGAGATTTTTAAGATTTGGATTGATTACAATCATGTCACAAAATTTGCCCTGATCTCATATTGGTGATGATCTTGCTCTGAGTGGAAGATTGGACTGGATGACCTCCATAGGTCCCTTTCACCCATTGCCTCTGTGGTCTCAGTGCTGAAGATCTATCAGGTTTTATAATTCCACACTTCAGCATTAATTGCTTTCCTGGCTCTTTGCTTTGCTGAGTTGGCACATCACTTGTGAGTACCAGATTTTGGTACTTTCAGCATACCACAGATGGGGCTTTTTATTAACACCAATGCTGACCTTTTATTCTTCAGATCAGTTCTCTATTTGTGTGCCTAGTGCATGGAAAAATCTATAAAGGCAGGATCTATGTACAGACACTTAATAACAGCAATAGGTTTCCTCTTTCTTTGAGATCTTTTAGCTTAGAATGATGGAAATGGGAAGAAGATGCTGGTGGCTTCCAGCATGTAAAGACAGTTGTGTTTGTGGGCCACAGAGTGCCCAGAAACAGAGATGTAGGTAGAGGAAACACTGCACGTTGCACCCATATTGCACCCATGCAATCCATATTGCACCCAGGGTCCCCAGGCTGTGCTAGATCACCTGAAGCACACTGAAACATGTGCTTTCTGAAAACCAGTACCAAGATTCTTTTGCTGATGCTTGGCTTGGCATCCAAAAAAGGTAAGGTACTGTGCTGAGGCAGTGTGTGCTCTTCTGATCTTGAGCCCTAATGCAGAGGCAGAGGCAAGAAGAAGTCTGACGCAAGGCTGCCATGCCCTCCTCACCTGCACTGCTCTTCTGTAGCTCTATTGGATATATGATTTAAACAGCTTTAGAGGTTTCAATAAAGAAGCCTCTGTTCCTTGCCACTGGTGAAGAAATAAAAATGTTTTTACAAGTTAGGGTTGCAGAGTGTTTTACTGCTTGCTCCCTAGCAGAGCAGGTAGGGTTATGTCTGGCAGATAAAGACCTGCTATAGATTATTTTTATATTCTGTCACCACATAGCATTTCTGGCTTCTCCATGTTCTTGAGCATTACTAAGACACTTACCAGCCTTTTTAACAGAATATATTTTGTTGCTTGTTTGAAAAAGGCTCAAATGTAGCTTCCTCCAATTACCAGATGAATGAAACATTTTTCAGTGAAGTGTGCCAATTGCAAATGTCCATAGATTGGTTACTGAAAGATAAATTTGAGTATATTTGAAAACCTGGCAGAAAGTATAATTAAGATCTCGTCTTGATGTGCAGAAGACAGTGGCAAATTGGCAGACTAACTTGAGCCTTGTTAGAGTTTGCTCTAAAATTAATCTATACATCTGACTTAAATCCAAGGAGATTCTCAGCAGTCCAAGTGTTGTGCAGTTGGTGTTATTGATTTTATTCACATTATAAGCTCTCTATGAGTGGTCTATATTATGAATATAATAATGTAAACTAAGCTTTCAGTAGTGTCATTTCAGTCTGAAAGATTAGGTAAAGGTTAAAATTTCATTGAGTCCCTTTGTGCAGAAAAAATCTGGGGTAGAAACCTGATCAAACTCATACTTCAGAACTTCTGATTTAAAATATCAGCATGTGTCTCTGAGAACATGTTAGAAATGTGGCTCATATGGCTTTTGTTTGAGCTACTATCTTAAAATTCTTTTTAAGAGAGAGTTGGATTTGGGGGTGTGTATTTTTTAAGATGTTAATAGATTGGCCCAAATAGTTTGCATCTAACAGCTTTGAGGTCATACACATCTGTTTAGAGACTGTGCCTATAGCCACTCTTGTTGGTTTCTGCTTAGAGAAAACAATTTCTAAACAGCTGGACAGTATTCTTCTACTGTGATAGAGGTGTGGGTTTCGATGCACTATTGGGACATGAGGGCAGGTTTTGACCACAGTGAAGTTCAAGTCTGTTCCTGCGCATGACCAGCATTGATCTCTGGTAATGTCAAACTTTGGAGTACATTGCTATTTAGGCAAAGGGAGATACACAGAAATCATAGAGCTTTGCAGAGGGAAATGGACTGGGGAGGATGCAAAAACTCTTCTAGAAGAATGGGAGGAAGAGATGAGGGTTGTGCAATTGGTGGTGCTAGCAGTGCCAGAAATTCAGTGCTACTGCCTTGGCACGTCTCTTTCCTTCCTGTTTCTGATCCAAGGAAGACTTGAAAGGATGTGCCATCAAATGTTTTCTTCTGTGTAAGCCTGAGAGCAGGAGAATGCTGGAAATGTGCAATGGAGCTTGACAGGTGTTGTACCGCACTCTCCAGTGAAGTTGTAAGCAGGGATACAGAGCTTGGTAACTTGAACATCCTGGTGCTTGGGATGGAAATGCAGGCGGAGCACCAGACACAAGAACCGGAAAAAAAAAAAAAAGCATAAAATAGCTAAGACCTTCGTGTGCTGTTTTATTATTAGGAGTACATGATTTTTTTACATCTTGTAGTCTCATGTCACTCAATATTTACGCAGTTTTTAAAAATAAAGCGTTTACCATGTGAAGCACAAAACCCACGCTGTGATTCTTGCGCGCTGCCGCCCGTGCGGGCGGGCTTTGTGCGGTGGGGATGGCCATAGCCCCCGGCACACCCGCGCCGAGGGGAGATGCTGGGCAGAGCTGGGCGGTGTTCCCCGCTGCGGCTCGGCGCTGAGTAACCGAGCAGCCCGGCGTGGGGCTCCTTCCAAGGAGCCTGAGCCCCGACACAGCTCCTTGGTGCGCGGAAAAGGCGGACGATGCTGAGGTACCGGGGCGCGGAGGGTGATGAGGAGGCACCGGGCGTCGAGGTCTCGGCCGGTCCCGCGCACGCCGGCTGTCACAGGCGGCGCTGGGCAGGGGCTCGGCGCGGTCCCCACGGCAGAGGCGGTGTTTCTGCGCCGCCCACGGGCGCGGGGAGAGGCGCGGGGGCCGGGCCGTGCGTGGGGGTGCCCCGGCGCTTTGTGTGTGCCCTCGCCGAGCGGGGGCCGCCGCACGGCTCGGCCCGCTCCGCACTCCGGGGGTGAGCGGCTCTTTGTGTGGGGGCGCGGGGCGGGCCCCTCTCGCTCCCTTCCCTCCCTTCCCTCGCTCCCCCAGCCGCGGCCGTCCCCGGGCGCAGCGCGGCGCCGGCCGGTTGCCATGGCGAGGGG